>JABGLZ010000356.1:0-42870 GCA_014705045.1 Colletotrichum theobromicola | reverse complement strand
GGAGGCCCAAGTCGAGGATGCCCAGGTCGAGGAGCCCAATGTCGAGGAACCCGAGGTTGCAGAGCCTAAGATCGAGGAGGCCAAGGTCGAGGAGCCCAAGATCGAAAGCGTCTTGGAGACTGATGCTGTGGATGCCGAGAAGGTCGAAGACGTTCAAAGGATTGAGAACAGTGAGAACGTCGAAGAAGTCCAGAATGCCGAGAAGGTGGAGGTCGTCGAGGCCGATGAGAAGGTCGAGAACAGCGACGTGCCTCAAGTTGTCGAGGAGGTCCCGGAAGTTGTCGCCTCCAAGGACATTGTCGCGGCCCACGTTGCCGACCAGGTCGACGCCGCCAACGAGACCCCCGAGATTGTTGCGGCCCAGTCCGCCGAGGAGCCCCAAGCGATTTGAGTTGATGAGATTCAGGGGACGAGATTGTTTGCATTTGATTTTACCACAGCGAAGGCGTATGTGGAGGGCCCGTCAACAGCAGGGTTCCCCTACTTCGCATGATTATTCCCCCCCGACAATCCGGACGGCGGGCGCGATGCTGAGATCGTCAAGAGCGCCTCGCCGGACTTGGATGTCGACCTGTTTATTTGCATAGTTTCTTCACATGATGATGATTAGATGTCGATAATGATCAAATTGAGATGGCCTGGACTTATTGTTCGTTAATTAAGGCATCTGTACTTCAGAAACTCGTTTCCACCCATTGTGGTCTAGCTATTTGCGTGACATTCCTCTGCGGTTGACCTGGTGAATGCTTGTCGATGATGTGCCTACTCAGGACCGCTTGATGTTCTCATCCCAAGCTTACGCCCTCTCTATGTTGCTTTCCATGTTTCTGACTTCGCTGTTCAAGGAGTTCGCAACTTCCTGCTTCTACTTAACGTGATATGATTTATTTGCAGATGCACACCAATTGTCTAGCTTCCCGTCCTTCAAGCTGAGACCATTTCATTCCAAGACGATAGACGCTCTAGAAAAAAGGTTTGCTATTCGCACTAGGAACTTCTGCTGTGCTTTAGTCTGTTCACATCTGCGGCGATACTAATCCTCACTGCTATGCCTTTCGCCTTCGATGGTGGCGTATACCCCGACTCAAGGATTTGTTCCCGTTCCTGGTCCTAATGCAAGGTCGATCCCGCAAGATTCAAACATCTAACAAAGCGTTGCAGTGGTGCACATAAGAAACCAAGTCAATGCTGGATGAAAGCAGCGACCCCAACCTGATGATGTAGATACGCAGGCAAGAACACGGGTGAGATTTTAAGGTGTTCATCTCGTATAAACTTGTCAAAATTTTAATTCTGGTAAATAGACAAGACAAGCCGACGGCTTTAGACTGATGTGATGTTATTTACTAAGAATGTTGAGGTCGATTTTGCCATCAACTATTATTCTCTCCATTGAACTGAACCGCCGGTGGCTCAGTTCACACATCTTCCCGAGAAATACCTTGGAAAATCTAGACGCATATGAATCTCACCACAGCTTGAGCGACCATGACGACACTGATGCTTGGCGAGGTTTATTGCTCGCAGGAGTTTGCCATGGTGATGCACGGCGCTACGGGCTAAAATTAGAAATAATCGAGTTGGTGACTAGCGGGTGTTATCCGTTTAAGACCCCAGAAACGGACCGCCGAAGCGCCCCGCATTGGGATTGTTAGCGCAATCCTTCACGCGGCCAAGGGGAGCACCCGCGGTTGCCTAGCGATCCATAGCGGGAATCGCTGGAAGCCAGGAACCGTAGTACTACCGTTGTACAACGGTTGCGAAATCCATAACGTTAGCGATGGGATCTGGGGCCGCTGATTGGTCGCATCAGCCGCCCCACCAGGGCCCCGCTGGCTTCCAGCGCGCTTCTGGGCACTTGATATTGTAGTTCAGCGCTCACATCGTCGTAATCAATTGAGAAGTAAATAGCTCAGCAGTTCAGTGATCCGCTTACTGATCTCAGAGCTATAGGTTCGAACCAGGGTAACGTCACTAGAAGTGCTTATATAGTGATTTTTGGCGATAACTTCAAGAAAATCCGGGGCCTCCCGCCCAACCATTAATATGGGGCCGGACTTTTGCCCTGCCAATTAGAGGCTGATTAGTCATTATCGTTGCGCCCAGACTAACGTTATGCCAGAAACTACCGTCGCGCAACCATATCTTTCTGGACAACGTTAGCCCTCCACGACGGTTGTGCTACGGTAACTACAGTACTGCGGGCCGCGCTATGGATGTTAACTTCGTGCCATCAACAGCATCAACCCGGCTCACCGTTTGGCTCCATTCGCTACCGGATAGCCTCGCCCATGAGTCTTCCCCGCCATATCCGCAAACAAGTCCATGCTGTGTCTTTGCTCGCCAAGTCTGTGCTTCTCAAAGCTCAGTTCTCATGCTTTCGGTTGTCGTCTGAGTTGACGTTGTCTCAGGGTTACCTCGTTGCCCGACACCCAAGAGCCATTCAGTTCATACCCAAATCCAGCTCGAATATGAGCAGACAAACAAGATCGTACAAGAAGAGACACATTGAAGACGAGTACAAGTCATCTCCTGGTCCATCCGTGTCCGTGACCTCGTCGACTGCAACCTCTATCCCAACCTTGCGCTTCGAAAACCAATCCAAATGGGATGCATGGCTGGCCGAAAATCATGCCACCTCATCTGGTCTGTGGATTCAGATTGCCAAGAAGAACTCGAATGTCCCGACAGTCTGCTATGACGAAGCGCTTGACATCGCACTTTGCTTCGGGTGGATCGACGGCCAACGCAAGTCTCATGACGAAACACACTTCGTCCAGAGGTTTACGCCTCGTCGAAAGAAAAGTCTGTGGTCCAAAAGAAACGTGGACAAGGTAGCCAAGCTGATTCAGGCTGGCCGTATGCAACCCTCAGGGCAGGCTGAGATCGATGCGGCGAAAGCAGACGGCCGCTGGGACAGGGCGTACTCTTCAGCGAGCGTGATGGAGGTGCCACTCGATTTTCAGACGGCATTGGAAGCAAATAAGAAGGCTAGGGGCTTCTTCGATGCACTCAACAAGACGCAGAGATACTCATTTCTATGGAGGATTGAGACAACGAAGAGGCCAGAGACACGGAAACGCAAGATTGGGCAGTTTGTGGAGCTACTTGCTGAACATAAGACTCTTTGAAAGAGTCACAGGGGTTTCCCTCTTCTTGTGAGGAAAGGTCTTTCAAATGAAGTGAGGAAAGGGCTATAAAACGTCTACTTCGCTGCTACTTGGCTTGCATACTTAATGCCTGTACTCGTGATAAAAGGAATATCGACGACAGGCGCCTCGTGAGATACCTTATTCCAAATATTGTCAATACGACTGACAATTACCTCAGGCAGAGGGCCTTCCTTCAACCCAGCGAGGTTATCGCTCAGCTGAGGTACACTACTTGCGCCCATCACGATACCATCACCATGTGACCGGTCTAGGGCAGAACTGAAAGCAACCCATCGAGTGGCTAGATCGTATCCTGAGATACCCGCGTCCTGGGCAATTTCATTCCAAGCTGTCAACGCATTCAGCATTGACGGCTTGTTGTACATCTCGTTGTAAAAGAATCCCTGAGCGCCTCCCTCTGTTCCGAAGCGGCCAGCTCCATCCAAAATCTGCTGCTTCGTCTTTGCCAGGAAGCCTCCAGCCGTGGGGCTGTAAGCGTAGAAGGAGATCCCAAGGTTACGCAATGTTGGAAACAAGTTCTTCTCGAAACCCCGGGTCAGGGGGTTATAGTTTCCCTGGTAGACGGTTGGGAGAACCCAGCTTTTCGACTGCTGATGGTGGTAGATTCTTTGCACCTCTTCGGCTGTGTGATTCGAAACCCCGAATCGCCGAAAAGCCCCATCTTCCCAAAGCTGTTGGATACCTGAAAGGGTGTCCTCAATCGGAATGGAAGGATCTGGGGAGTGGAGGTAGAGAATGTCGATTTGCTGAATACCGAGTTTCTTCAATGATGCCCGAGCTCGCTGAATGACTTGGTCTTTGCGCAGAGAGCCAGGGTCCATGATACCAGGAATTTTCGTGGCGATGTTGAAGCTTTCTCCCGCTCGAGCTTCACCGAGGAGCTCCTCACTGTCACCGTAACCTTGTGCGACGTCTATCTCATTTACGCCACTCGTACGAAGATCTTCAAGACATGATTTGAGGGCGGCGGGCGTCCAGTTGTCTTTGGATAAGAAAAGGCCCCCGCCAATGATTGGTTTGACCGAAGTCATGACTGCAGAAAAGACGCAAGAGATGGAAGCTGCAGAACACCCTGAGAGAAAAGATAATTCCACAGTGAGCAATTATGCATGAGACCTTGGGGCTGATGCGGATCTCACGGACAAGTGAGGTCTAGCATTACTAAAACGCGAAACCGAGAATATCGGCGGCTTCGGCGCCCACGGCGGTCAAGGCCAGCTGCCTCCGGGCTCGGGTCTCCCCCCCGCCAACGATCCCGCGCAACTGCAAGTCCCCGTCTGCGGCGTTGAACTCTTTCTTGCCTCATTCTGTGTAATGCAGCAATTCTCAACGCAACTCTCCGCTTAGTGAGCGGTAACTGGCTACTCATGTTATTGCTTAAAGTTTCCGTGACAAACTCAGCTTGTATCCATTCTGGCGCCTATTGGGTCATGTCGCCTCACACGGGTCGTCTCGTTGCCGTCAAAATGGGCCCGAACCTTATCTTCAGCGCATCGTGACATTGAGCGGGGGATAGACAGACGAGATGGAGCCTGAAAACTGGGTCGTTTGCCAACTGTTCAGTGCTTTTCAGCCCCTTGAGTTGGCGTTGAGACCCCTATGCAGTGAGGCTATGCAACAGCGCTCCGCAAGCATGGGATTCTGAATTGCACTGTTTAGCATGATCTTCCCCAGTTTCTCGAAGTTTAGAGACGATCAGCCGCTGATGAGAGGCCGAGAAAACAAGGTCAACCATGAGTGCCCTATCTAGTTGCTGACTTGTACTCACTCGATTCACGATAAGCCTCTTGCATTCATAGAATCAATTTAGACAAACCTGCTGTATAGTTGCAATAGACCCATTGGATCCTACGTGGAACGGTTTCAACAGCTTAACCACCCGCATGTAGATGCCACTGTAGCAAAGACTCAATGAATGGCGCAACTCGCTTACACACCGCTCCTTCAGCGGCCTCCGTAATAGCGACCCCAAAGCCCCCACAACGGCTATGTTGCCGAGCAAGTTGCTGTGCTCGGCTAGTGAGTGAAGTACGGACGAAACGGTCTGCGAACTTAGTGCGTTATTATAACGTAGATCAGGGTCCAGTTTCCTCTTTGAGGCTCGAAATGATCCCCATGGTTGGTGTGTTGGAACTTCACAGTTTGTACGTCAACGATGCAGTGTGATCTGAATCATCTGCGGCTGCAGGGCAGCTTCGCACCGAGTCTTAGGCTAACTTGGGCAGAGTTTCAACAGAAACTATGGCCCCAACGAATCCTTCCGCTTCCTTCTTCTCAACCCAGAAGCGCTCCGCATGCGACCGATGCCGAAAACAGAAACTACGCTGTCCAGTCCGAGTTGATGATACACAACACTGCGATCGATGCATTCGAGCGGGAGTCCCTTGCGTCACCGGCTACACACAGCCCCTAGGGCGTTCTTGCCTTGACGTCTTAGGGAGACGGAGCAGCATTTCGAAGACGGCTCGCGCCGGTGGGATACGGTACCAACCGACCGATCCATCCCCGCCTGGGTCCTCCGGATCTCTGTCCACCGCCGAAACAAGGTCCGGCACGTCGCTAGACCCGAGTCCGAGAGGCTCGTACTTTGACGGGCTGCTGCCCAAGGACATTGATGACTTGCACTCACTCGCCAACCACCACTTCGACTTGGACAACCTCGCCAATTCGTATGCTGAGTCGGAAGCGCTGCTGTCACTCTCCCACTTAAGTGATATAGACTATCCTATGGACACTGGGGAAGACCAAATCCATGATCCACGAAACAGGGAGGGCGATCTCATCGCCGTACTTGAGTCTACTACTACTTTACAAGAGCCCACAGACCTCCACAAAGAGTCTGGGACCGTCTCCTGGGTTCAATGCGATCTTCGACTGTCGCAGCTCAGCGTTGATTTGTGTAAGCAAATGGAGGTATGCAAGCAATCAGACCGACACCTTCATGAAGGTGGTCTACCAGGAGTCGGCAAGACCAGCCCCATTTCCACCAACCGACAGGCCGACCCAAACTCTTTCGGCAATGCCCTTTGCAGCACCTCTGAGTTCTTAGCCATTTTCCAATGTTACACCGGACGGAGCGACGCGGCTGGGCAAAAACATTCCTTTCCTTCACCCAGCTTCACATGCATTCTCAATACGCTAGCATGTTACGCTCGCATCGTAGCCATCTTCAACAGCTTGCTACTCGATCTCTACGAGCAACTCAGAGAAGGTCCAACCTCGACATCCCAGTCCGACACATCAAGGGATCCCCAAACTCTACCAGGGCTTCAGCTTGGCGGTTTTGTTGTCCAACAAGGTGCACTTCAGACCAAGATCCTTGTGCAAACGATCGAGCATCAGTTTGAGACCATTGAGAAGAAACTCGGCCTACCAGTCGAGCTGAGGGTCTCGGGTAAACATGACGAGTATCCTGATGGTCTACTACATGGCGGTATAGGTCAAGCGTCACTATCAAGTGTTTTGAATTGTCTTGAGGGCATGCATCAGGCCGAGGGCGCTGGAAATAATACACACGTTGCGGCTTCGCTTGCATCACTAAAGGAAGCTATTATCAAGGTCAGGCGGGTTCTAGACACATAGTCGTTGAATCAGATGATTGACATCCACAATGAATGACTAATTATTGAAATTCAGTGAGACCTTATATGCTGTTCTCGGTGATGGTGAGGCTGTCGTGAATAATCGTCGCGGTGGTGGTACGATTTTGAGATCCTCAAGCTCAGGGCAAAGGACTCTTACGATGAACAGACAGCATACGATGGAGCATGTTATGTTCAGCTAATATTTGTGGACGTAGCTCGACCTCTCTACTAGCCGTTCTTACACCAACCCCTTACTCCCTGGTCTTCAAAAGCCTAGGGTACTGGGCTTCTCCTGGCTCATCAAACGTCTCAATCAGTGCAGCGACGGCGGGATGCAGTCCTGCATCAATAGCTCTCCGAGCCCATTCCTCCATTGACAAGACCTCATACAGTGCCTCTACACCATTGTGCTTACCAATCTCGTTCATGCTATCCATAGGGATAACAATATCGCCCACATTGTTGAAGTAGGAGACCCCGTTACCTTGTCTCGGCTCAGCACGGAGTAGCTCCCGGACAATGTCAGAACAGACACTCTCAACACGGACGAGGTCAAAAGCTCCCTTGTTGTGGTTTGCCTTGGGTACGGCTTTGATGCGATGAGAATAGTGGAGCAGAGCGTTCACCCAGTCAAACTCTGCCTCCGCAACACTGGCGTCGTCTCCAGCGCGGATGATGGTTGAAGGCCGCTGGATCCAAACCTTGAGGCCGTACAAGGCGTTGACTTTCTCCAGAAGACCTTCGCATACCCACTTGCCACACATGTAGCCATGCGTGCCATCCGACGAAGGCTTCATCCCACTTGCTGTGGCAGAAACCTCAGGAAATTCGTCTTGGCCGTACAGCAAGCAGACTCCAACAGAAGAAACATAGTGGATAGGAATCATGCGTGGTAGACACTTGCGCACCAAGTAGCGGGTGGACTCCACGTTGGTCTGCTTGACAGCTGAGTAGTACTTGAGATGAGATGTATCGGAACCGTTGTGGATCACAGCGTCAACCTCCCAAAAGATCGAAGTCTCTTGATCCTCTGTAAGTCCAAAGCGTGGAAGCTGTAGGTCACCCTCGTAGTAGATAATGCGGTCAGAGGGAGGGGGCAATCGACCCTTTTCGAGTCGCTCAGAAAGCCGGCGGACTGCGACGCAGATGATCTTTGTGATTGAGGGCTCTTCCAAAAGCCGGTTGAGGAGATGGTGTCCAAGAAGACCGCTGCTTCCTGTGAGGAGAACAACGTTGGGCTGCTTTTTCGGAGGATTGATCCTTGGGAATGGGATGATGCCAAACGGTGGAGACATCTCGGCTTCCCAGTCTATCCCTTGAACGACCGCATCATTCTTTTCAGAGGAGACGCTTCCGGGGGAAGTGACTGAAGTGGAGGGCGACGTGGGCTCGGGACTGCTCTCAGTTGGTGGCGTCGCGATGGTGGTGTTCGTGCTACTAGGGTTGCCTCCATCGGGAGTGACCGCTCCGACACGCGCAACTTGGGGGATCAAGTTGGCAGGGATGCCTTCAGCGGCGATCTTGGCCAATGTACCCATCTCAGAGTCGTTGGACATGATCTTCAGCACGGGGATCGAGACTTGAAAGTTCTTCAAGAACCAAGACCGAATGTCAACTGAGACAAGTGAGTCCAGACCGAGGTTGACGCTGCGCATGACCATCAAGTCATCGTCGGGTGTCGATATCTGCAAGATGGAACGTAGTTGAGTAGAAAGCGCCTCTGAGTAATTGCGTTAGTTGTGTCCGAAGTCTCAGAATGTGTGAGCGGACTTACCCTCAATGACTCGAAGGACGTCAGTCTCGGACTGACACTCCTGTAGACGATCCTGGGTCGATGCGGTCTTTGTCTGCTGCTTCTTCCCATCATTGCTCGTGGTCTGATGGACTATGAAGTGGGCAAACATAGGGTTGGAATACCACTTCGGGATATTGGCAGCGTCAGGAGATATGTCAAGAAGACCAGTCGAGATCTCGGGGCCATTGGGCGAGTCGGGGTTGCCGGCGTCGATGGCCTCGGCGAAAATCTGATGGAAGTCATCCTCAGACAAATGAATCATGGCCATCTTCGCGACTGTAACATCAAGCTGACGGTCTGACTCTGTGATGTAGCCCGCGCCAATGACGGCACCGACGTTGATGACGGTGGAAGCTAGGCCACGCTTCCTACGGCTGGCAGCAACGCCACACATGCCCATGTTTGCGGCAGCATAATTGGCCTGGCCGACGTTGCCAATAACGCAGTTGATCGAGGACAAGAGCACGAAAAAGTCCAAGTTGACATCGTGGAATATGTTGTCAAGATGGATACTTCCCAGTACCTTGGGTCGGATGACGTCCGTTACCTGATCAAACGTCATGTTGCGAACGGAAACATCTCTTAGGACCATGGCCCCATTGAGAACTCCGGCAATGGGCGGGAGGGAGTCGACGATGGTTTGTTGCACGACTCGAAGAGCCTTCTCATCAGTGACATCACTGTAAATTGTGTCAGTGATTAGCCCTCAACTGTTCTTCACCACAAAGAGAATCGCTTACCATGAGATGATCTTGACAGTAACACCGTTCCGCGCATGGTCGTCTATCCAAGCGGACTCAATCCTAGGGTTACGGCTCGTCAAGACCAGGTACTTCAGACCTCGGTCAATCATCCAGTCGCATAGTGAGATGCCCAGAGCACCCGAGAGACCGCAGATCCAGTAGGTCTTGTTGCCTTTGAAAAGCGGTTTGACGTCAAACCGAGTAACCCTGGCAGGGATTGAGGTGCTACCCGTCCAGTCGATGATGGACAGCGGGTTCTCTGGGGGATGCCCACTCGTCAGACTTTCGAGGTTGACCGCATCGTCAATGTGATCGTATTGTTGACTTTGGACGTAACCGATGGCCTTCTGAAGGAGCTGCTGTAAGACTGTGGGCGGGTGGCGACTTGGGTCGACAGCTGTGGGAGAGAAAACCGTCTTCGTGCTCTCTTTACGACAGTAGGGTGATAAAACTGAACTTATCGTCTGCTCGTTCTCAGACTCACGATCAGAGAGAGAAACAAAGCAAGCAATGTCGCTGGGAATCAGACGACTGATTTCAGACCGGCCAACGTAGCGAGGTAACCTAATCCAAGAGGAAGGAACCGGCACGGTGTCGTCAGTGTCCATGGTGAATATCACTTCCACACCAGTCTGAGACGCTTGATGTAAGATGGCCTTGGCGAGGGCCGCAGATGGGTTGTGTGCGAGCGCTTTTTGGCCGTAGAAGAGAGGGTCAATGATTGCTCTGCTGGCGAGATGGGCTGCGGCGAGGATGAGGACAGCTTCATCTGTCAAGTCGGGGAACTTGTAGAGTATCGCCGACTCCCTCGCAACTTGCATCACAGACGCCAGAGATGAAACGAGGGCGAGATAGCGAGTGCCATCTTTGTCAAGGCCAATGGCTAGGAACAGATGGCCGATCGGAGTTCTCACTGCCGAAAGAATAGCACGTGTGGTCTTGAGCTCGATAAGACCAGATCTGTGATGTACCAGGTTAGCTTTAGATTTAGACATTGTGGAAGTCCAATGTGAAAACACGTACTGCTTGGTATTAGGGGTGGTTTCAAATCTGGATAATTGGCGGACGAAGTATCCGTTCTCCCACTTCAACTCAACCGGAGAGTCGTCTACCTCGACTTGGTGAAGAATTGGTCGCTGGACGGAGTTAAGTCGATCGTTGGCATCGTGTATGGGTCGTAGTCTCGGAACAAGCTGACGACCCTCGACATCCATGATGATTTCTGGCTCCATTGTGTGCAGAATGTCACCGTCTTCCAGGTGCTTCGCGGCGAGGCGAATCAGATTCTCGGCAATGGCCTGCGGATCGGCCTTGCCGGGTTCAGGAACGTCCAGGAATTGGAGGCGAAGATCTTCCTCCTCATGTACAGCAGATCGACCGAAGCCGACGGTCATGTTGGTGTAGGGCTCGTGATCAAGGCGACCACTGGTGATCCAGAGAATGGTCTTCTCTCCCTCAAAGAGCCTTCTGAAGGCGGTCCATCTCTCGGGGCTAATGTCCTGGAAAACAGGGCAATCGAGCTCTGTCAAACTCAAAATGAGTGCACCAGGCTCCAAGATACTGTCATCCAAATCCTCCAGGGCCTTGAAGTGACGAATAGTCCCAAAGAGCGGTGCAAGCAGATTGTTGATCTCTTGTGAGACGTGGGCTACGGGGGCTGTCTGGCCGCCGATCAAAATGAGTTGTTTCGCTTGGAGCAGGTCCTCTGCCGAGGCCAGTGGTCGTCGAATGAGACTAACACGTTCATCGACAGCTTGTGACACGAAGAGGATAGTGCCAAAGGTGTCGAGTAGAAGTGGAGGCGACATGGTGTCGATGCCAGAGAAGCCAGTTCGCTTCAGAATATCACTCCATTCGGGAATGTTGATGAAAGGAGTGAGAGTTCGGCCTTCATCTACTCCTCTCCACCACCCAGTAAGAGGACCAAAAATAAAGCTTGCGCCGGCTTGCATAGGTCCCTCGTTGCTCCCCTCACCGATGAGGAGGAAGCCACCAGGCTTAAGGAGCTTCCGCAGGTTTCGCATGGTCTCATCGAGCTTTGCTGTGGCGTGGACTACAAGATATGCGATGACAACGTCGTAGGAGCCTTCGACAAAACCCTGCGGAACGGGGTCATTCTCAGCATCGCAGACTTTGAAAATCATCTGGTTTCCCCATTCCTCGAATGCTTCGGCCGCGTTCTCGAAAAAGCTGGACGAGATGTCGGTGAAAGTATAGCTTCCGAAACTATGGCCGATAGTTCGGAGGATGTTCTTGGTCGCACCGCCGGTTCCAGCGCCTGTAGTCCTGATGTTAGCTCGATCATGTAAGCGGGCAGATGGGATAAAGACTGACCGATCTCAAGCAAGTTAAGATGCGGGCGCCGATCTGTGAGTTGCTTGACGATGCCGCTAAGCCACATCGAAGACTGCATGGTACCAAAGCCGTGTGCGTAATACTCATCCAAAAGTCCCGAAGTCCGAAAATGCTCAAGCATTGTTGTTTCTCCTTTGAAGACCTTGGGCATAGTTTCACCCACCAGACGCATGATCTTGACAACGGAGTTGTCGGCGACACTAAGAATATCGTGTTAGCAACGGCAAGGACGTGTCGCGAGGTTCTGCATACCCTTTGGACTCAATTTCGGCCACCACATCCTCACGCGTATCAGTGAGCCACTCCTTCCTGCCATACTTGTGGTCACCCTTCTTCAAGAGATCTGTCATGTGCCGAGCATAGTTGAGATAGTGACATGATGGGCTTTCCAGTCTGGCCGGAGAATCTTCTGGGACATCCTCATCAAATCGTCTGAGATAGAACGCAGCAATTCGGCTGAGAACCCAAAGGAGATCTGTATCTGCCTGTGTGACAGGAATACCCTCAGCAGCAAGGTCTCCGTCTGGAATGATGGGAACAAAATGGGTCTTGTAGAACACATTCCGGTCGTCGCTGGCAGCCGATCTCACAGGTTTGAACTTGACCTGGTCAAGCTGAACCGCCACGTTTGGAGATCCATCGAAAGAAATATCAAAGTTGCCAGAGAATCCAGCCCCTGGCTGAGAACGATCTTCACGGTTGCACGTCGAGTCGATAGCCACATTCTCCTGGTGCTTTTGGCACGCCAATACTGCAGGGTTGACCCTAATCTTGCCGATACTGGTGGGCATGTGAAGGATTCGCAACTGTTCATCCCCCGGGTAGCTGTAAGCGAGACTGACTGACTGTATGGCAGCATCCAGCTCAACTGGGTGGAACAGCAACACCTCTGAATCGGGAGTCGTCGCTCGCTTGGCAACACAGCAAGCTCGCCCAAGCTTCCTCCGGAGTCCAATGAGAGAACGGAAAGGGCCACTGAAGTTGTACTCCAAGCTCTCCATGAAGTTGTAAAGCCGAGTTGACTCAACATTGATCAAATGCGGTGGCGTTGGCTTTCGCTGGGGTAGTAGGCTGGTAGATGCGTCCCCCAAGAAGACCTTAAGCTCTCCATCGGCTACCAGTGAAAGTTCCGCAGTCTCACCGCCAAGAGCAGCGGAATAGGTGAAGAAAGCGGTGATGGAGTCTGATTGGGACTTGGAAATCCTTGAAAGTTCAACATGAACTTCGACGCCAGCATCGTAGCTCTCAAACGGGAATCCTTGGCGAATATTGAAGTCCTCAAGCTCAATGAGCCGGATGCCTTGGTCACCAGCGAGAGATCTCGCAGACTCGAGAGCAGTGCTCACGTATCCAGCAGCCGGGAAAACAATCTGGCCTTGTACCTGGTGACCTTCAAGCCAAGGGATCTCGTTTGGCTTCAAGATATTCTTCCAACGCATAGTGTGCTGAGAGCTGTCAGGCGAAATGTCCCCAAGCAAAGGATGAAACGGGTCCTGGCGAAGGCGAATACGTCGCGACCTCCGGGACTCGTGCCAATATTGTGTTTCGTGCTTCCATTGATAGGTTGGAAGACCCTTGAGAACACGAAAGCTTGGATTCTCGGACAGCATCGCAACTTCGCAATGCTGCAGACTCACTGATCCTCCCAGTCGTGACCACAAGAAGCCAAAGCACGATGAGAAGGCCTCCACGGCATCTTGCCCGCGAGTCAGAGCTCCATGGTAAGGTATTGATTGTTGCAAGGCGTCTTGGATGTTCTGTCCAGCGGGTCCTTTCAGGGCGGGATGCGGTCCGATTTCAAGCGCGGCATCGTATACGGCCTCCGAGCTTGCTGAGATTGCAGCTGTGATGGCTTGCGAGAAGAGAACGGGTCTTGTCATGTTCTGGGCCCAGTAGATGTTACTCAGCTCGGAAGACAGCGCAACAGGTTTGCCGTCATGGACACTAGAGTACCAAATGCACCGCGATGACGATGGCGCCTGTGCCTTGACCCCGGCACGTCGAAGGGAGTCCACATAAGGATCGAAGCATGGAGCCATGTGTTGCGAGTGATATGCTTGGTCAACTTTGAGTCGTCGATTGAATTTCTTCTCGTCGCTTAGGATAAGCTCCAACTCCTCGATGGCATCTTCGTCTCCCGAGATGGTGACGCTTGACACGGAATTACTCGCAGCAACTGTGATACGGCCTTCAAAGTCCGGGTCCTCGCACAACTCTATTGCATCTTCCATAGAAGTGCCTGCTGCCAACATTACACCTTTGATGTCTCCATTAGGGCTTGTCGCATGTTTGCAGTGCAGGCCACGGTAATACGCAATGTAGATGGCGTCGCGAGCACTGAGAAACCCGGCAGCGTATGCGGCGGCTATCTCACCACTAGAGTGGCCTACCACTGCATCAAAATGAATGTGTCCAGCACGAAGAAGATCAACGAGCATGATCTGGACTGCAGTGCACAGTGGCTGAGATATCGCGGCTTCATCAAGTCGAGACGTTGAGGGGCCAGCAAGAAGCTCCTTCTCAAGAGACCAAGTCGGCTGGTCTTCCGCTGGAAGCTGGGCAAGATGAGTCTCCAGTTCCTCAATGATCCTCCTGGCGTAAGGTGAATTTTCAATCAATGCAGCGCCCATGCGAGCGTACTGAGCACCCTGACCAGTGAAAACTCCAAGTATTCTTGATGATTTGGCAGAGGATCTCGCCAGCGTCTTGATTCCGAGGGGCGTCTCTTTCTCATCTAATCGAGTCTGGATCTTAGTCCTGAGATCAGGAATTGAGGCTGCTGGAAAGGCAATGCGGTGAGGAAAAACGGAGCGACGCTCCCTAAGTGTGTATGCCAAGTCATGGGGGTTAAGGTCTGGGTGGATATCGAGATGGTGAAGATACGCCGCCAAATTGGCACGAAGTGCCTCTTCTGAAGCGGCAGAGAACGTGAAAGGGGTGAAAGATCCACCAGCTGCCGGAATGGCAGGTCGCTCTGTGGGATGTTGATAGCTCTCGAGAATGGCATGGGCATTGGCACCTCCAAAGCCAAAGCTGTTGACACTCGCTCGCCTCGGTTGGGAGCTGACCAACTGAGGCCAAGACTGTGCGGCCTTGATAATCTCAAGGTTGTCATAGAATGGCGCAACTGAGGGGTTCAGATTGTTGAATAAGAGATTTGGCGGAATCGTAGAGTTCTGGAGTGCCAACGTTGCCTTGAGGATAGCTGCTACGCCTGCAGTGCCTTCGGTATGGCCGAGCACGGTTTTGATGGAACCGACATATAACGGAAAATTGGCTAGAGTTGCCTTTGCGGAGTTTGTGTCACTGGGAAAGAAGGCGGAGCTAATGGCCTCTGCCTCGACAGGATCTAAGCTCTAGATTAGAATAAATCTTTCGTCGAACTGAACACTCTATACGTACCTCCAGCCGGAGTTCCGGTTCCGTGGGCTTCAAAATACTGAGGTCTGTCCTCAGGGATAGTGAGATCAAGCCCAGCCTTGGCATAGGTTCTCTGAATCAAGTGTCTCTGCGCTGTGGCACTTGGCATAGTCAAACCGGCCGTTGCACCGTCCTGATTCAAGCCGGTCTCCCGAATGATGCCTTCGATGTGGTCGTTATCTGCGATCGCGGCGCTGAGCGTCTTCAAGACAATGACTGCCACGCCGTCTCCACGGGCATACCCGTTGGCGTCTTTGTCCCACATCCGACCAAGGCCATCGGGAGATAACATCTTGACCTTGCTCTCAACCACGAACATCTCTGGGCCAAGGATGAGATTCGAGCCGCAAGCCACAGCCATGCGAGAGTCTCCTGACCTGAGTGTTTGGACTGCATTGTGTACCGCAACTAGACTGGAGGAGCACGCTGTATCCGTGGTAACTGAGGCACCGTGCCAGTCGAAGAAGTACGAGATCCTGTTTGAAAGCACTGCTCGAGATGTTCCGACGGCAAAGTAGGTTGGTGCTTCATCCAGATCACGGAGTAGCATGGCTTCATAGTCTCCACACATAACGCCTGCGTAAACGGCTGTGTCGGTCCCTCTCAAGCCCTCGATGGTCATACCACCGGATTCGATGGCTTCGTAGACAGTCTCAAGCAGCATCCGTTGTTGGGGGTCCATCGCTCGCGCTTCAATAGGATTGATACCGAAGAACTCCGCATCAAAGACTTTTGGGTCTTCCTCAAGAAGGTACGAGTGCATAACATTGGCCCGGCCATGGTGAGAGTTGTTCTCGTGGAAAAAGCCTTTTGCGCTGAACCGGCTCTCTGGGATTTCTCGGCGGACATCGCGAGGGTTTCGGAGTAGCTCCCAGAGTTTCGAAGGAGAGCTCGCGTCGCCAGCAAAGCGACAAGCACTGCCAACTATGGCGATTGGTTCGTTCGGTATCGTTTGGGAATTCATTTCCCGTGCGTATCAAAAGCCGTTCAGAGGACCAAAAGTTTTCGGTTCAAGTCCTGTCGAGCAGTTGCAAGTCTGATCAGAAGGTAAAATTGACAACTCAATTCAAAGTCTTTGGACGAGACGATGGATAGTATTGAGGTTCGCTCATACGTCCAGTAGACGACATTCGGAGATGAATGTTGGCCTGGCGTCTGCCACCTATGATTCGCCGTTCCGTCCGGAGCTCTTCCGCCGTGCCACTGCAACGCAGTTTACCGAATGTCCCCGAGCTTCCGGTCCAATTCGGCCGGAATGACATTGCTGGCGAAACACCTTGATTAGGAAACCGTCGCCGAACACGTCGACTCAGCATGATTAGGACCAGTCGCCTGCCGATGGAGCATCCGATCCGTACGCCGAACGCCACGATCAGATCCTGCTTACGTAGCCTCTCAGCATTGTGGAAATGCAAGACTTAGCAAAGGTATCCAGTCTCTACTCTTCTCAACTTAGAGGTTTGAAAATTCAGGAACAGCAATTTTCAACTTTTCAAACAGCACTGTGCTCTCGCCTGAACTCAAGCACCTTGATGCCAAAAGAGACACAGCGTACTGGTATTCGCCTCATAAGTTTACGAGTGTGATGGAACTAACAGGGCGCGATTCAAACGACATTTTGTTTAAAGATATTATGTAAAATGCAATGTTTAATCTCAGGTTGCAAATTGATAGTCTAATAAAAGCCCTGAATTTGCTCTTCAGTCCATTCCCAGAACTTTCTTGCGTGTCCATTGCCCCCTTCCTGCTCGGATTTCGTTGCATCTTCTAAATCTGGACGGATTGGATACAAGCGGCCCCATGGGACCACTTGAGCAAAGTCAGAATTGCCACAAAAGTTCTCATTTGTCATTGGAACATACCCCATTTCCCGCTTTCCTTCATCGTGATGGTTGGTGACAGCCCGGAAAACAACTCCGTGTAAGCACCATAAACAGGAGGCTGGAGAACCAGAGTCTTGATCAAACCTTTGAACAGGAATCCCCCATCCCGGTAAAGGTCGGAGTTGAGATGTCCAGGATTGCAAGGGACGCTAACGATTCCATCCTCGTGGTGGCGTCTGGCAAACTCTACCCCATGTAGCCAGTTGCCAGCTTTGCTGATTCCGTACCTCTCTAAAGCCATCAGAGACGGCCAGTAATTCAGGTAGTTCAGTGAAATGCCATGGGACTTTTCGCCGACAACTTCCGTTCCCATCGAAGAAACCCAGACTACGCGGACTGAATTTGGCGGCTCGGCCTTCGCCGTGGAGGCTAGAATGGGCGTCAACAGCTTGGTGAAAAGGAATACGCCGAGGACGTTGACGCCGAGATGGAGTTCATGGCCTTGAGCAGTTTTGATCGAGCCGTCGCCATTTTTCAGTGCTTGAACAGCGGCGTTGTTGAAAAGCACATGAAGCTTACTCTCTTGGGAGGTAAACTTCTCAACGGCAGGTTTTATAGTGGAAAGGTCGGCGAGATCAAAATACAAGAACACCAACTTCCCTTTACTATCAGGCCACTTTTTCTTGATGTCGTTTATGGCTTGTGTTGCTTTGATCTCCGATCGAGCAGCGACGTAGACTTTGGCATTTTTGGAGTAAAGGACCTGGGCGACCTCCTTGCCAACGCCGGTGTTGGAGCCGGTGACAATGTAGACCTTTGAACCAATCAGCGGGTCTTTCCATGTCAGCTAGATTTGTCGAAAGCTACCTTTCCTGACAGATCCGGGATGTCTTTCTCAGTAAAGCTTGGTTTCGGTGGCCATGTTTGAGTTATGATGCTAGAAAACGATAAGAAGGGAGGGAGAGGTGGCCGGGCAGCAGGTTTGTTTGTCGTCATCGTGATTGAACTGTGTTGTAGACAATGGCCATTCCGATTGCTCTCCGTTTCACCTAAGAATGAATCATATTTTACCGCTGTTCAACAATCCAGATGGTGTTGCTCTAGACAAAGCAGCCCAAATGGGAAACCGAGCCCGACCGGCTTCGGAGCCGGAGTGCTCAGGTGGATCAAAACCTTAAATTCGGGAGACGGACGGTACGGGGCCCGGCGACCGATGGGAGTTAGGTCCCCGCCATGTCTGATCACCCTAGACTGACTGTTGTTTGTGCAGCCATTCCCCCAATGTGCTCGCCCTTTATCCCTTTGTCTCTTCGCTCATGTTCTCTCCGAACATGGGACAAAACTCGACAAGCTCCTTTGCTCATGAAGCGGCAGCTTTCATTGTAGAATATGTCCGGAGCTATCCAGAGCTCCCAGACCACCAGCTGACCAATGCACCACATCGCATCGCCATCTTAGAATCATTCGCGCCGTACACTGAAATTATTCTATCCAGAAAGATTATCCGTGATCAGTATCTAGCAATCCTAGTCGGACGTCAGCTGCGACCTAGATTACTGGAATTATAGGTGAGGTAGCCAACGGCGGAAGTCTTGCTGGTGGCCGTTTCCTCTGGGAAGACATCAACGGCGTGATTTGTACAGCCCATGTTATTGAGTAATCGCTACTCCAAGTCACATCATTGGGCCAGTATGAACCGCACTAGCGGGCTATTCCTCCCCTGTATCAGGGTTCACTAAGAGTGTGTGAGTCGTGCTGTTTACCCCTAAAGACAACCTCAGGGGAAAAGCGCACTTTTTTGACCGAAATTTCCGCCATGTCGGATTGCCAAGCCGGCCGCCCACGCGGGCGGCCGTAGATTTAGATACGCAGTGAGAACTTAATTGCTCCCGCCCGGATTGTGGGGGATGGAGAGAAAGCATGTTTGTACTCTATAATCTCTCCGTCGATTACGAGAACCTCGGATCGCGTCTAGTTGAGTGATAGCATGGCCATTGCGGTGCTGTGGCAAAAGTCAGGTTCATATGTAAACAGATGTGCGGATAAGAAGAATTTCAATGTAAGGTTCTAAGCTCGTTTGTGTTTCGAGATCACTCCGGCTCATTGTTCCCCTAAAGTCACTGTTACCACATTCCTCGGAGATATTGAAACAAGGTAGGCAGCAGGTTTCTCTGGCTGCAGCATGGCTCTGAAGAACATAGTAAGCAACGGTCATAATTGCAGGTTCGACGAATGAAAAGTCCCTGTCACAATTAGAAAGCATGTTTCTACCAAGGAAACAACCAAGTACCGGGCCCACAGGTTCGGGAGTGCCGCCACCGCGGAACGATGCCAAGACCTATCTGAACTCTGTTTTATGGCGTTCCCAGTGTGCTACGAATCCGATTCGTAAGACATCGAGAAGGCCCATATGAGGCTTCATGGCCTTGAGGAGACGTCAGTTGGAAAAGGAGGCATTGCCGTTCAACGGTTTGTGTATATATCGTCTCTTGAACCGCCAACAACAGCAAAGTTTCGTAACAAGTTCATCCGACTTTACTTACAAACTCTCAAGACACTCGTTTTACTAGTGCTCTATACAGCCACTTTTTCAGTCATTACAATAGCACAGTTTGCAGCACGAGCTTAGCAAGAAAACCATCTTCTCTCGCGATGTACTTCAAAAGCACCCTGGCTCTCGCCGCGCTGCCGGCCCTAGCTTCAGCCGCATATACCACGCATTATCTCACCGGTTCTTCCAACAACACAATCCAGGTTCTCGTCGAAGGAGATGGCCCATCATTGCTTGTCTGGCCATCATACGCCCGCGACAGTATCGACGACTTCCATGAATTCTCAACTGCGCTTGCCGAAGCCGGGTACCGGGTGCTCCGGCCTCAACCCCGCGGCTTCGGCGAGTCCACCGGCCCTATCAAGACGACCTGGGACGAGCTCGGCGCCGATGTCGTTTCGGTGATTGACACTTTCGGCAACGGCAAGGCCGTCGTTCTCGGCCACGCCGCCGGCCAGAGAGTCACGAAGCACATGGCAGCTACCTTTCCTGAGAAGGTGCCGGCGATTGTGTTGGCATGCATCAACACCGGTATTAACACCAACGCCACCATTGCTGCCACGGCCACGATCGCCAGCAACTACAGCAACCCCGTCGAGGAAAGACTTGCTGCATTGGAACTGGGCTACTTTGCCCCTGGGCACAACGCCTCTGTCTGGTTGACGGGATGGTTCCCTGAGGCCATGGGCTCTGTCTCCGGCACTGGAGCGAGCACTCTTGGAGGAGACAACACGCAGATCCTGGATGTCATTGCAAAGCAGGACCCGTGGAGAGCGGAGGACCAATGGAACTACACCACTGGTCTGGTGGGCAACCGTTCCACGGTGGTGTTCGTTGAGGACGCATCTCACGCATTGTTCCCCGAGAACCTCCAGGGGCTTCTTGATGTTCTACTTCCGTGGCTGAAAACTCAAACAGCCGGGTGGCTGTAGATATTCAGACTTCGAGCAATGTTTAGCTGTTTGTAGTCAATGCATTCGTGTTCGTCACGCTCTCCGAACCAACTTGGTTAATCACTGCGGAGTCAGGTTCACAGTCACTAAAGACCAGTTGTACATCAATAGATATTTGAACTCAGACACTCCCTGTGTTACGTGTGTTAAACTGATTATGCCCTGTCTTTTGTCTTTCGATCCCTATTGGCGGACCCCGTGTTTCAACGTTCATCGATGGTCCCCTAGATGTAGCCATCTCCGGCGCCGTCTCAAAATTTAGATTGTTTCTTTCCAAATCTTCTGCGAAGCTACGATTAAGTTCCGTTGTCAAAGTGGTAGAATCATCCTTCTGGGTCTCGGCAAACGGACTAATCAGCTGCCTGACATATCGGTCCACTTCGCCGAGTCGCCCAGGATGTCGAAGTCCGGCTTCCGTCGTCTCGTCTTCTGTGTTAATGCGCGGAATACCGTTATGGTAATCTCTCGGGGTGATTCGACCCAGTTCCATTTGATTTGGAAAGTCTCTCGATGTGTGTTCGACCTTGAACTCGTGTGTGACGAAGATTATTTTGTCCCATGTCTTCGTGACCACCGGCCAGAATACTGGGATTGATGCCAAAGCTAAAGATAGTCGATTCTCGGTTTCCCCCAGTAGTATAATTGTAGGAAACGATTTTGTTGGGTCTGGCTGTTTGTCTGATGTTGACCTATTGGCAACGATGCGCCCTCCTGCTATGACATTGATTCTAGGTGCTCTGTCAGTACCCATGTTCTGTAAAAGTACGCAACTAGATGCTTTGCGTTCACTCACAATGCCCCGATAAATAGCAATCCCATCAATCCCAACTTCGTTCGTCGAATAGTCTCCTCGTTGAATAGAAGAGGAATAGGCAGGATAAGAATGATGAAATCCAAAGCCATATTCGTCGCATTAGACGCCACGACTACGTTGTAAACTTCCATCGGGTTGTTTGAGCCGTAGCCGTAACAGTTGAATTCTGAACCTAGGCGATAGAACTGCTGGACTGGGAAGCAGGGAAACCAAGCCATGAAGGAGAAAGTGAGGCCCCACATCACCACGATAACAATCAGCACCTTTGTTGCAACTCTCAGGTTTCGCATGCGGTCTTTGAATACCCGTAGGTATTGTAGTAGTACTGAAAGTTTTACTAGAGCGTTTGACGTGGAAAATGACGCGTTGGATATGTAGAATAACTGCTCCAAGTGTAAGCCTAAGTGGTTTTGACGCAGTGGCGTGGCATCCGATGGGCACAGCTCACGAGGAAGAACATCTCTCTGTCGCTATCGGGGACCTCTTTAAATGGGTGTCCCATGCCGTAGTTGGTTGCTAATTGCCGGTTAGTCCAAAGGGCTTGGGCACATCGAACATATCAAGTGAGCTGGTGTGCAGTTACTCAGAGAAAGTCCTATCGCGCTCGTTGAACCGGCAAGCTATGTAGTAGTCAGCACACATGGTTGCTTTTTTGGAATTGAGGTAATACCAATGCAAGCAAAACGACGACATCATCCCATCCAGGTGCTCGTACGACGCGCACTCTCACATAGATCCTTAGGCCGACACAAAACCAAGCCACAACCTATGAATGATTATCAGCAACGAGTTGCAATCTCATTTTGATATGCGAACGTCCATACCAAGCCAGACGCAATGACCCCCACGATTGTGCTTTTTCGGTTTTCAAACGGCAAGCCCTCATCAGTGTAATGAGAGGGAAATTCGCCAGCACGCGTGAGGTTCCCGTACATCGTCGTCAACGGGAAAACCCGACGAGTACACTGGACTCACGAGCACAACAAGCAACTTTAATGGAATCGTCCATTCTTGCATGGCAGAATTTCTATCATGAAATGGAGGGGAAGTCGTCGAGTAATCGCCCCCGAGAATCCGGGGGGATTGCGCACGTGATTGGCGTTCCATTTTGACTGTTTCATCCTCGTCAGGAACTCGTGCTCTCAGTTGATGCAAAGGCATGTCCCGGGCGCCCTCTTTCGCATTCCAATGACTCGGTTCTCTCGCAACCCTGACAGATTTACCAGCTCACCAACGCGGTTCCAAAGCTTATTTTGATATTACACTGGAAGAATCCGTCTGCCGATCTGTGCGAGCAAACGTATGACGCGTGGCGCGAGGGGTATAATCGAATTAAAGTACATCAAGATGCACACCAACAGCCAAAAGCGCATCTTTCGGGAGCCTCATGCGGGTGGGAGACCGGTGGGCAGAGGAATGCGGCCGTGATCCGAGGACGGGAGATGCGCCGGGGACTTCGTTGCGGAGTAAATCTCCGCGCCCGCCATGTGTGCCCCTTGTAAAGGACCTGTCTTGGTCAAAACACTTATAAACGGGAGAGACCGGGCGTAATCAGTAACAGCCGTCTCCGCGCATGTCACTGAGTTGCAGGATCCCCAGCTCGACTCAACTCCGGGATAGCCACGAAGACGTTCCGGGATAAGCATGAAGAATCCGCATCGCGCGGGGCCCTCGGATACCGCTTCTCACTTCCTGTGGGCTAATGTGCGTAACTTTGACTTTAT
This sequence comes from Colletotrichum theobromicola, assembly GCA_014705045.1. Lineage (NCBI taxonomy): Eukaryota > Fungi > Ascomycota > Sordariomycetes > Glomerellales > Glomerellaceae > Colletotrichum > Colletotrichum theobromicola. The sequence continues at coordinate 19,935 of JABGLZ010000356.1, read as the reverse complement.
CCCAAAGTCTGTTCGGGCGCCTACATATCCTCATCAGGAAGCTTTCACACTTGTCACCTCATGGGAAGGATAGCTCCGCCCCTCTCAGACAGCAGTCAATCCTACATACAAACACGTGGTACTACCCCCTTCAACTAGGATACACTGCTGAATCCTTCTATGCGCTCTCACGGCTTCCCGCGTGTCTTCCAATTGGGCTGAGTTTTGGGACATGCAAAGGGTTCAAAAGTTCAGAAGACAGGAACGTCGGGTGGGTGGCCGGACGGTGGGAGCATGGCTGGTTGCAGACATCACCTCGTCTGGTGTCTCATGAAGGAAATATGCTTTTGAGAAGGTCCGCGGGCCGGTTCAGCCAGTCTGCCTCGGATTTCGACTGAGGCTAACTCCGGATGACACAGTGCGACAGTATGAGAGAAGGGGATCGACATTGCATTGAGGCTGTCCTGAATGCATTCGCAGACGCGCAAGGTCTCTTTTCATCCTGTTCTATGTGTACATACTAGAAACCGAATGCTTCGGCTTCAAGTACACGTACAGCCCACCCTTCTCCCACAAGAGATACGACCGTTGCTTCTCCATCCAACCTCGGCTCTGCTGCGAAACCTCAACATCAAAATTCCACAAGACACGTGCCAGGATGAACCGCATCTCAGCGTTGGCGAGGCTGATTGTCCAGTCAGCAAGTACCCTGCACTCGAAAAGGGAGATACTCACTTCAACCCAATGCAGTTTCGAGGACCGTACGAGAACGGATGGAAACCTTCTCGACGGTCGGTGGAAAACTCAGAAGTCTTGCTGTCAGCGAGCCATCGCTCGGGGATGAACTCGTCGGCACGCTTGAAGTTGGCCTCGCTACGGTACATGACGCGATGCGGGATTCCAACAATTGTCTAGTTGCATATGTTTTAGCGGGACGCTTTCCGTTGAGACCAAACATCGTCTCAACTCACATTGCCGGGAATGAAGTCTCCAAGGATCCAGTTGCCCTCGGGAGGCGTCGTCCGCCACAACGCGTTCGGCCCGGGAGGATGGTAGCGGAACGTCTCGTCGATTACGGCGGCCAGATAGCGCAGCTGCATTGCGCTACGCATGTTGATCTCATCTTCGCTCTTAAATGTGTCTTCAAGTTCCTTCATGAGCTTGGCCTTGACTTCCGGATATGATGCCAGCATGTACATGATCCCTGATAAGGCGCTTGCCGTCGTCTCCGCACCTGCGAGGGTTAATGTGACAGCGTTGCTGTAGATCTCTTCTTGCGACATTTTCTGTCAAATCAAACGATTAGTACATCCACTGAAGCATCGCATTATCGAACAGTCGCCAAGTCATACCAAGCCGTCCTTATGAGTAAGCATGACCTGCACCAAATCAGGCCTCTCCACATCGAGCGCAAGCCGCCGATCGACCGTCTCCCTCAACACTTTACGGTGCTGCGCATACTCCCTTATTAACTTGATAGTCGCCAAAACAGGCGCAAAGAAGAAGAAGAAGGGTATGCGCGTGCAAAGCAGAATGATGTACGTCAACTTGATGTTACTCAGCACGAACGAGATCCAGGGGTGCATCATGGACTCCCGCAGACACCCAAACGGCTCGCCAAAAGCCAAGTCGCCCGTGACGTCGAACAGGCAGTACACGAACCACTGCCACAGATCGATCGCAGCCTTGCCGTCTTCGGCCCTTTCTCTCAGACGCAGGATGAGCAGATCGACGTATCCCGCAATGGCCGGCTCCTGCTCCAACATGGCGTTGGTTGTGAAGCCGTTGCTTAGGATCTTGCGCATGCGGCCATGGTCGCCCGTCGCGGCGCCCAGGATGTCGTTGGCGTCTTTGCTGAGATACCACGACGGCTTCTGGTTCTCCTTGCGCTTGCCGGCTCGGTAGCGGCCGTAGACATCGTCCCACGCTTCGGGAATCACATAGGACAGCTCGTTTGGCCCAACGCGGACGATCGGGCCGTACTTGGTGTGGATGTCCATCAAGCTGTTGTGCATGTTGCCGGCCATGAAGGAGAAGCCCCATGGGAGGACGGAGGCTGCCCACAGTTTTGGTCCTGGGTATTTACGGAGAGGGTGGAAGTACACATTGTAGATAGGCCGGAGGATTACGAGGTAGACAAGAGTCTAACTCACGGGTCAGCGTTCTCTTTTGCGTTTTCTGTGGTAGGATGGCTCACTAATCCGGCGAAGACAGCGCCTAGCATGGGCCATGACAGGCCGAGTGTGGCTTCAGCCAGCATTCTTGCCGCTCCTCGTCACAACTCGGTCTTGAAAAGAGTTCAGATGAGAGGAAAGTTGAAAGCTGGACAGTGACAGAAACTTTGCCGAATGATGACTTGCATGAAGGTTCAAGCCGATCTTGCGTGCTGGGAGGAAGCCACTTCCAGAAAATAGGAGGAGATTCGGTCTGCTGACCACAGCAACAGTCTTCGCAACCCACGCAAAAGACCAAGTCGCCCATCCGAACCTTAAGGTTCGCACATCGCATTCTTCAGATACCCTTCTCCGGCCGTTGCGTGGGACGATGTCCGGCCCCGAGTCGCAAGCAGCCATTCGGAGGCGGGGTTCGGTGCCGGTTTCCTAATTTGGAAACCATGTCTGGACAGCAGGGATCTCTCACCTTGCATCCATCATGTAACGTTCTGTGTCTCTCGATATTGATTTCAACCACTGGTTATATGAGTTGATGAGTATTTTGGCAGATTGAGTTCCTAGCTTAGAAGTTATCGACTAAGAGGGCACCCTCGGCGGCAAGATGGTACTACCAGAGACACAGACCGCAGTAATCCAGTCGCAGTCAGCGTCCAGAGAATCTGGCCTTCGTCTAGCAGTCAGCACCTCCAAAACCATTCCAGAACTGCCCACGCCGTATCATGTTCTTGTCCGTGTCCTCGCCGTGGGCCTTAATCCCACAGACTACAAGATGGTCACCCACTTCTTCATGGAAGGCAACACAATAGGCTGCGACTTCAGCGGGATCGTTGAAGTCGCAGGTTCATCGTCCATCGTGGGGACCGGCGTTCGGGTCTGTGGCGCCGACTTCCCTTACCGACCTGATAACTCTTCAAACGGTGCCTTTGCACAATACGTCGTCGCGGATTCGCGGCACACGATCAGAGTTCCGGACAGCTGGAGTGATACGCAGGCAGCGGCGTTGGGGTCCATCGGATGGTGTACGGCATGTCTGGCCATCTCAGACCCAGAGGCGCTGAATCTAAAGGGGCTGCCGTCGCGTCCTGCAGAAATTCCAAGTCCTGTCTTGGTTTACGGAGGTGCTACAGCGACAGGTATCATGGCCATACAAATGCTGAAGAAGTGGGTTCAAAATGTGTTCCTTGGAGACGGATAGAAACTCACCTTCGCCAGATCAGGATATGCCCCAATCGCTGTCTGCTCCGACAAATCAGCACCACTTGTCAAGAAGTATGGCGCCATTGGTACAGCATCGTACACCTCGCAAGACTGCGCCAAAAACATCCAGGCCATTGCTGGTGGGATGCCAATCAAGCACGCTCTTGATTGCATCACGGATGCCGAGTCTGCCGCTATTTGTTACGGTGTGCTGGCCAGGGTCGGAGCGAGATATGCATGTCTTGAAGATTGCCCCGAGCAATGGCGAACAAGACGGGCTGTCAAGGTGAAAGCAGTCATGGGGTTCGAGGCGCTTGGGTATGATGTCGAATTGGGTCATCCTACGTACTCGCGAAAGGCGAACTTTGAATTGCATGACGTGGCTGCGCAGTGGGCTCGGGAAGTTCAGTCGTTGTTGGAGAGCAAACAACTCGAGACGCAGCCCATCAAAGAAGTGAGTGGTGGTTTTGAGGGTGTCATAAAAGCTCTTGAAATGTTGCAAAGTGGTGAGGTAAAGGGCGAGAAGCTCGTCGTTCAAGTATCGAGTTAGAAGACCGCACCAAGAGACCCTATCTACCGTCGTGAGTCGGAATCACCAAGTGCCCGTGTGGAGAAGCAGCAGATCTCCGAAGTTGGAGTTTATTATGACTATCTGTGCCCACGTCCAAGTGTCCACGTTCGCAAATCTAAGAAAGCTCTACGTCTCCTGACGAATGGGGACATCTCCGAAAGACATGCTGCGGTGGACATCCCATCAAGATCATATGTTCACGTCGTGACATCCATGCTTCACCTCTCGCGCATGAGAATCCTGGGAGCCAGGCTCCTGGGAGTCGGGAATCTCCTCCTTCTTCTTGGTGGTCTCCGTAGCCCCCGGGACGGTAGAATCCTCCTTCTCGGAGGCGTTGATGACCTTGGTAGGAGAAGCGTCTGATTTGGCAGGAACAGCTTCGTCTTGAGAGGGAGTAGGACCCTCCTTCTTCTCGGGGGTGTCAGAGTTCTTGGAAGGGACATCATCCTTCTCGGTCGAGCCATTCTGATCGTCCTTGGCGACGCTCTCCTTCTTGCCTTCGATGGAAGCGTCCTCACGTTGGTGAGCAGCATCGTTTTTGTCGGCGACGGACTGGAAATGAGCAGAGACCGAGCCAGTGGGAGGGCGGTGGCCAAGAAGGCGAGCCTGTTGAATTCAAAGTCAGTACATACAAGTGGCAAGGTCAGGGACGTAAACGTACCTCAGCAGACTGGAGCTCCTTGGCATCGGCTTTGGTGATGTCCTCTTCGGGCTTGCTCTCGAGATCGGCTTCCTTCTTCAGGAATGTCTGCTGCTTGTCGTGCATGCTTTGAGCAGTAGCTGAAATCAGAGGTCAGCAGGGGATGGCAGAAGGCAATGGGAATTGAACGGGAGGCATGTAATACCAGCAAGACCATTCTTGACGGTGTGGTCATTGCCGGTCAGGATCTTCTCGGCCTTGTCGATGTCGGCAACCTCCTTGGCCGTGATGACATGGCCGTTGTCGGCGAGGCTCTTGATGGTCTCCTTGTCGGGGACAGACATGATGAACAATGCGTTAGAGGTTCTGGGACTGGTTCGTGTGGGAGAATGGTGCAAGGAGGAGTAGCAACGAGGCAGTTCTGGTTGATGTTGATTGAGGTTCGGTGATGTTGGAGGTGGGAGGTTTGAGGACGTGGCCGGGGAAGGGAAAGGCTTGGAATAAACACCCAGAGAAGGCGTGTGTCGGTTCCTTCCTTCTCCGTTTGTTCCTCCTTGCACTTTCTTCAATGTCCTTTCCATCACGGGAAGGTGCATACCTACTAGGTACTGTCCAAAGGCAGTCTCGACCCACATCCTCCTTCTTGCCTTCCACTTTCCTCTAAAACAAGCAAGTCTGCCTCTGAGGAGTCAAAGAAAGCAGTAGATTCTTCTGGATGAGCAAGAATACCTCAGTTCCTCAAGTTCTACAGTCAATTAAGTCGAACATTAGAGGCACGAATTACATAGTCTTGCAACCTTTTTGGTCAGGTATCAACAACACCTGCCTCACATATGACAATGCCATGAATTATTTGACCGAGCCGGCAAATTATTGCATTAGAGATGTGTAAGAGGTTTCATATCACCGTACACTGCCGTCAAGTTAAGCTCTGCTCTTGGGGGGATTTGGGTAGTTACAGGAGGCCCAGGGCCCTTGGTCGATCTCGTCTATTGATTGTGTAAGTTTCGGCTTCCAGATCTGTTCATCACCCGAATCCGTTGGATCGGTCCCGTTGTTTGGGAGAGCAGGTTTGGGCCGAACTGACAAGGTCTGACAACTCCGCGGCCTGACTCCCCATTATTGTTGTTCCGCTGCCGGTTCGAATCAAGGGCCTTGATTTTCCGGGCACCCTCGGGCTTGATCAAAACAGTCAAATCTTGGGCATCGTGAATTTGGCTGATTGATTCTGAAAATGCCCTCGTTTTGATTGGCTGGTTGATTGGCTTGATTGATTAGGCTTGAATGGGGTGTAGCGCTGATTCAAGGCTACGTTGAAATTGGGTTTGTTATGGGATAATATTACCTGTTGGTGATCTACAAATGCCTATCATCACTTCAACTTAAACGAGACGATGCTTCAAGTGAGGATGGCTTTCGGCAGCCGGCTAGATCTCAACCATAGACACAAGAAGGACGTATTGGAATATCTTGAAAACGTGTAGTATTATGACTGGAAAATAACCTGCTTGTGAAACGCCAGAATGATCCAAACTCCTCCCGTAAACCGATCGCTATCCGTGGATGCCATTAAGTCCAACTCGTTCGATGCCTCCCTTCCTAAGAGTACGAAATGTACAATCCATTCTCGGCATCATCCTCCATAAACACGCGTCCATCCTGTCCATTATTGAAGTTGACCGCCAGCTCCACGACAATCCTCTCCTGGCACTTGACACTCGGGCCGCCGTGCGTCGCGGGGGCAGAGAACTCAGGCTGGTCCCAGAAGGTGAAGTCCATGCCCGGTACGAATTCGCTGCCATCTTGGAACGGTGCAATCGTCGTGGGGTTGATCAGCACGTCGCTTCCGCTGGTCCACGTCGGGAAGCCCTCGGACTTGAGCTGACGCGAGGAGACGAGGCCGTTGCCATCGACGCGGAAGACGCGGGTTTCGATCGGGCCCTGGCGCCAGCCGAGCGAGCAGGTCTTGGCCGACGGCGGGATGCCGGTGAAGACGACGACCTGGCGGGTGATGTTGGTGTGGAGGTCGAGATGCGGGACGTTGTCCGTGGGGTGGTTGGGTTGGTTGGTTTGGTAGATGTTGAAGTGTTGGGGATGGGCGATCAGACCGGGGGTCGTGGTCGACGTGCTGGGTGGGACCGAGGTTTGAGAGCATTCGCGAGGCGCGGAGGGTAGCGACGCAGCAAGGGAGGTCATGCTGGTCAGGGCGAGGAGAATCTTGGAAGGCATCTTGAAGCGGTGAAGAATTACGTTGGAGATTGTGCTACACTTTTTGGATAAAGGGGTAATATAGTGGAACGCTGGTGTGGGACAAGGAGGTTTGGCTGTGTGACGATGAGATGGTGGTGGAAGATATTGTGGATTCTTGTCGGAAACATTGATGACTTTATATCTACTCGGTGTCAATAGCAGAATGCCAGGCCCGTTCATGATGGATCTAGGGCTGCTGTACTCAGCCGGGCTGAAGCAACGCTTCCGTTGGCATCGGAAGTTCACGATGAGCCTCCGCTCCGGACTCCGGCTTAGCACTGACAGCTTTCAGCAGGGCTTGACCAGCCTCGACCCATGATAAGCCCGCCAAGGCTTCCGCAGTATTCAAGAAGAAACCAGCCTCTAAGCTAAATAAGCATAAACATAGGCTTCCGTCAATGTTGCTAGACTCCGCCTCACAGAAGCCCCAGGTGAACCGCACGAGGATCCGACGACTTGCAGCTGATCCCGGATGTGCACGTGTTGGACAAGAAGCTAAGGGTAAGTGCGGGGACCAATTGGGAGACTAGCATGCACAGCGATGAAAAGCGATCAGGATTGGGGTCTAAAATTAGTTCCCAGCGTTGACGGAGGAAGGATCTACGGGATGGCTTGTTGGGGGGCTGAGGCTTACATGGGCCGGCCAGGGTGGATGCAGTCTTGGCTCGAGTCCGAGGTCTGTAGGCAAGACAAACCTGCATGAGTTATATGAATCTAGGGCAAGGTTGATACTACTGATCTAGCCTGATACTGTTACGCAATCTAAGCTGAACACATAATATAACGATCGGCTCGCCCTGCTGATCCCGACCTTCATCTGAGCAATTACTTCACCTGACTTGACGACCTCTGAGTTCCATAGCACTGAGGCATGCACATCGCAGGGCACTCTCATCGGAAGAACAGGGTGTGGCGGCTCAATAGTCTTTTCTCCCCGACCCTGGCCAATTTCTGTAGACAACACCACGATCAGCATGATGTCTCTGTCTGTATTTTCCGAGAATTCCGTCCGTTCGAGTCCTTTTGAGAATTGAATCGACTATGCATTAGTACAGCCCTTGGGAAAAGCGTGCACGCCTCCCATGTTCCCATTCCTCTTCACCGTCCCATTAGATAATTCGACCATTTGTAGTATTATTGAATATCATAGGTCCTTGTAATCAAGCTATTCCGAGGTCTCCAACGGAGAGCCTCACCCATTGAGCCAATCAGTGGTGCTCGGCATGCCGAACCTCCACCTCGGAGAGTCGAAGTTCCCCGATCCGCCGGCACTGCAAGTCTGGCTGTTGATGGAGACAATTCCATAGTACCGCACAAAGTTCACAGGCAAAAGGCATCGGCATGCCCCGATAATTGTCAGTGGTTCGGGGAGCTTCTGCACAGTGATACTAGCCAGGATTCATTATCACCTTTCTACATCCCGAGGCAGAAAGTTTGTGATCTTTAAGTACTAGCTATCTCCGGTCCTGACGATCTACTTAACCGTCCAGTTCACGCAATAGCTTCAGGTCTCTTACGATTGATATCATCTATTCTTCTCATTCACCCTTACATGCTCTGACTCCCTATACTCTCATGGCAAATATGGGGCTTCTCACCCCAAAAGCAATGCCGCCGGGGCAAGCGTTTGTGACAGTTGTCTTCATTCTTCTACTTGCATGGACTGTAGGAAAGTTCCTGAAGGTGACACAGTTCAAGAGACGTTACCGTTTGCCGAACCCGGTTCCAGGACTGCCACTAATCGGGAATGCCCACCAAATCCCACGGGACCTTCCATATCTTTTCTTCCAAGACTTGGCGAAGACTTATGGGGAAATGTAAGACGCTCAAGCGGGACTACTTCACGATGAACAACCGCGAACAAGGATAAGGTACACGAAGGACCGCTGACCATGGCTCTCGGCTTAGGTTCACAATCAATATCGGAGGCACGAACTGGCTCTTTCTTAATTCCAAGCGAACTGTCAACGAGCTGTTGGAAAAGAGGGCAGCCATATACTCCTCGAGGATGAACCTGCCGATGGCCTACGACCTCGTTTCCCGCGGCAAACGAACTCTACTTATGCCCTACGGAGACTTGTGGCGTCGAGAGCGCAAGGTCATGCATCAGATCCTAAATGCTACACAGCGCAACATATTCGAACCGTTCCAAGACCTGGAGTCCAAGGCCTTGCTCCTCAACTACCTCGAACGTCCGGATGAATGGTGGAAGAGCCACGGTGCCTTTTCTGGGTCGGTCATCATGAGCGTTGTTTTTGGACGCCGAGCCGGCGTTGACGATGCCAACTTGAGCGATTCTCTTGCCGTGTCTGAAGAATTTGTGGAGTATCTCATGCCCGGACGCGCGATCGTCGACCATTTCCCTTTCCTCGCCAACATCACATGGTTCAAAGCATTGCAGCCCTGGCGATGGTACGGAGACGACTTGTACGAGCGGACTCGCGCGTGAGAACCCAATCCAAACTGGTTGATTTATTACAGCTACTCATGGATAGACAGAGTGTACAAGCGCGAGTTGGACCAACTTCGCGAACGGCGAGCACAGGGGACACAACGCGATTGCTTCATGACGGAGTTCCTTGAGAAGGGGCATGATTCGGACTTCACCGAGGATGAGTTCCTGTTCATGGCAGGCGCTCTGATGGAAGCCGGTACAGACACCACTCGCGCATCCTTGGACCAGTGTGTTGCGGCGGCGGCGCTGTGGCCTGATTGGATCGAGCGTGCTCGAAAACAGCTCGATGAAGTATGCGGTGCCCACGCCGAGCGATTGCCGACTGCCCAAGATATGCCGAACTTGCCGATCATCAAGGGCGCGGTGAAGGAAAGCGTTCGATGGAAGTAAGTTACATGTTACACCCAAGAACCGCCTTTTGTAGCATGTGGATAGGTCAGGAATTGTTTTGCTAACGGACGTCAATACCAGGCCGACAATTGCTGAAACGGGAATACCACATGCGTTGATGCGAGACGACGAGTTCGAAGGATACAAAATCCCAGCGGGAACGATCGTGACGTATAATCACTGGGCGATTGCAAATTCGGCGGACGAGTATGAGCAGCCGGAGAGATTTTGGCCCGAACGATTCATCAACGAAGATCTCGACAAGCCTGCTAAGGGACATCTTGGATTCGGCGCAGGTAAGGTGCTAGTTCTATCCTGTGTCCTTGCATAGTCCATCGATTCGTCTTGGCTAAGTCTTGATTGGTACGCAGGAAGGCGACTGTGTGTTGGCTATAACGTAGCCATCACCAACTTGCATATCTCGTTGGCTCGCCTTGTCTACTGTTTCGATATTCTGCCAATAACTGGGGCGAAAATTGACACCTCAAAGTCACCCAAGGTAACAAAGGATGGTCCGTCTTTCCGGGTGGAGATCAAGGTCCGAAGTGAGTCCCATCGACGGCTGATCGAAAGAGAGTGCCGCGGGGCAGCTATTTAGCGAAGTTCTGTTCAATTTGAACAGCGAATCATCGACGCAGAATGATTATTGAGCTTTTGAAGCATAGCAGCATGAGCATGAGCTCTTCGCAGCTGGGAATCAAGAAATATTGCATGGATATCTAGTAGTCATTAGGCATAACGAACGATAGGCACCGCCAACTTATATTTATGGAGTACTAGACTTCTTTTGAAAAGAAAAACGACTTTGATCAAATGCGTAGTAGATTAGTGTGCGATGGGGAGGGGCGTAGCGGGCTTCGTTGCTGCCCGTGAAGCCGCTTACAAGATGTTGGTGAGGGGCCGTTCCCCACACCATCGCCAGTGATCGACAAGGAGCGGACGGCAGTTCGACTCAGTCCGTCCGATTTAGCCCCTTTTCGTCTAGCAGTAAGTAATTCATCTTACTCGCTTCGTTGTAGAAAGACGTGATCTGCCTTTCTAGTCCTTTCCTTTGACTCATGGCTACTTATAGAAAACGTGAGGTTGTGAGTTGATTCCCATGGAAGTCCATAATGAATCGCTGGCTCTGTGTACACAGCGGACATAGTCTTCAGGTGATATCAGTATCTGGGAAGAAGTTGAACACGGAAAGAACGGCAGATTACTGACTCATTCTGATTCTTTTTAGTGAAGGATACAGGCCAGAGTATAGCAGGAACGGAAAGCGTCTATATGATGGAGGGCCGAAAGCGAATCCTAGCCGAAAAGGCCATGGTTGACAACGATAATCGCCCGCCTGCCAAGAGAAGGCAACTATCCCGCCGACCGCCTCGGGCATCGCAAGCATGCGATTCTTGTGCAACATCAAAAGTCAGATGCGACGACCAAAAGAGTTGCCGGCGATGTATACGGAGAGGTATTCAATGCATCAGAAGCGCTGGGGCATTTGGTGGTGCCGATGATCGATGTGGACTTACACAGAATGAAGACCCCTTTCTTGCTCCTTCAAGAACCATTTCCCCAGCCAGGACTGTTGTGGCCGAAGAAACTGCTTCAGTACCGAGTATCAGTCAGGGCTCATGGCCAGACGATTCTGTTCTTTTCAACGACTTCCTAGCGTCGTTTGGAGCGCCTGATGTATTTGGGTTCGACGGCGAGCTCGATACGTCTATGCTATCTTCGCTAGCACCAGTGCTGGCCCCGAGCTTACCGGAAAGCCTGAGAACAGAGACGCAGCCATATTTGCCGGATAACTCTCGCGAGCAGAGCGTCGTCTCTGATGAGGCGAGCAAAGTCTACGACAACACGCTAGGTAACTGGAAGCCGGCTCAGGGAGCATCTTCCCAGACAGATAGCCTTTTCATATCTATCACGGAGCAGACATCTATGAATGGCCAGATGGGGCAACACGACTTTTCGTTACCATGCCATCGTCTAACTGCTGAAAAGCGGGACCAGATTGTGTATTTGGTTCAGAAGTATTCCGCAAATCCTCCCACTCTTGCGGCAGTAACTGCGTTTCCTTCAGCAGCAATTCTCGGAGAGATGCTCCAAATATTTCTCGTCAGACAGCAAGACGATATTGTCGGGATGATCCATCTTCCCACCTTCAATGTCGCCGACTGCGACCCTCTACTCCTCGCTGCCATGATATCGGCAGGGGCTTCCTTTTCAGTGCATCCTTTGGCGAGCGAGTTTGGATTTGCGTTGATGGACGTGGTTAGGATAGTTCTAATGGATTCCGTGAGTTGCCCCGAAACCCTCTTGCTATCAAATTACTCACGGTGTCTTAGGGCGACCGAGACAACGCAATAACCCGCAGTCTTTCATTCATCCAGGCCATGGTCCTGGTATGCGAATGTGCACTCTGGAGCGGAGACCAGCGAAAGACTGAGATGTCCGATGCTACATCGGCTATTCTTGCGTCGGTACGAGAATCCTGCCAGGGTGGCGCTCCTCATGCTAATAAATAGTTTCTAGATACTACGCCACAGCAAACGCTTGTTTCGCGTATCTTATAAGACCATCATACCTGCGGACCGGGATGGAGAAGGCTTGCAACTTTCATGGATTGAATGGGTAAACCAAGAATCCTCCAAAAGGTGACTAAAGTCTCTTCCTGTAACCTAGCGGTCTTTAGATTCGACTAACCTGTGCCAGAGCCGTCCATCGCTTCTACCTACAATGCGTTCAGCGCAGCGCTTTTAGAAATACTCCTTCTCCGTTGCCCAGCCACGACATGACTGTACCACTGCCGCATAACTCCCAGCTCTGGCTTGCGAAATCTGCTGCGAAGTGGAGCAGAACATATGAGGAGGTACGGAAAGGGGTTCTGCAAGACCAGAACGGCCTCAGTATCTCGAGATGTCTTTCTGATGTTTCTATTCTCAAGCAATTGCCACCGTCAGTTGACTTCAAATTTGCGGTCTTGATGGCCTCATGCTCTGTGATACCCACCTTGATCGAAGCTCGCACACGCTGCCTTGCTATGAGAAGTGTGTGCCGAACGGGCTGGCCCTGTGGTACCACGGATGCATGGGAAACCACCGCATCAGATTTGCGGATGTTCGACGGCATTCGCTATATTCTGAAATCAGAAGCCGAGGCAACTCATCCTCTCGCCCTTTTCTACTTGGAATACAACGAGTTCTGTGCGTCTTCACCCATGCCCATGGTAGATGCTCTGCTAGGCAATGAGAACTATTGGTCCTCTCGCGAGGCGTTCGAGCAGTTGAGAAGCTGGGTAGGAACTCAGCAAGCTAGGCGTGCAACTTGGCATTCGGGGCAGATCCTGCGAGCTGTGAGACGGCTGCCGTCGAAGGACAGGGCAGACTTCCACGGGTTTGCGTGTTACCAGGCGACATTGAGCCTCTGGATCTACGGCTTGTATCAGACGTGTCCCTTTCCGACGACAGACGCAGAGGCACAACCCGCCGAGGACGAGCTAAGGGTGCAGATCGATGGTGAAGAAACGATAGAATCTCAGCGATGGATCAGTTATGGCAAAGGAAAGCCATACATATCACGTGCCGCGGAAAGAACTGAGAATGATTCTGGGAGCATCAGCGACCTCGCTGCAGTGAGCAATCCCTCTGACAGCAGAGACGAACTGCTATCGCCTGCTTTGGAGATGGTACGAGATCTTTTCTCATCAGAAGTGACAGGAAGACAACTCCCAATCTTGAAGCACACATGTCGGATTCTGCAAGCTCTGGGAGCTTTCAAGCGAGACCAAAAATGAGCTTTGCTATGTATCGTATATGCAAGCCGAACAGCATGTCTGACTTACATCGGTTGCAAGCTGGCTTCCTTGACAGACGGATCTGAACTTTCAGGCACCTTTGAGGCATACTAATGTCTCCTGCAAGAGTTCAAAACGGTGTAGAATTGGTGCTCAGGTTCCATCAACATCGACTTGGACACCGGCGCATTGGGAACTCTCGAGGCCCTGAGGTGGGTGCTGGTGCTGTGGATTAGGTCGCTATTCAGTCACAAAATAAAGGTTTTTCTGGAAATGATGGGACACAGAAGCCAAACTGAGTGATAGAAATTGAAACTAGCTGTAAATAAGAAGTCTGGCAAGGTAGAACTGCCGTGTTGTTGCTCCCGTCGATCAGACGAGCTGAATAATCAAGATTTGGCGCGGAAATTGTCATCTGGCAAGATGGCCGAGCGGTCTAAGGCGCTAGCTTCAGGTGCTAGTCTAGAAATAGGCAAGGGTTCGAATCCCTTTCTTGTCAACTATTGTCATCCTGAGTGATACACACCTTTTTGAATCTTTTGCAAATTAAAGTTATTAGTACACGGGCGACCGACAGCTAATTGAGCAAATATTTCGATTGAATGCGTGACGGCCGGGCGCCGGCGATGGGCCCGCTTTTGCCGGGGTGAGACGGATGTTAGAGGAGGCAGGCGCTGTGACGCAGCTCCGAACACACGTCGCTGCAATACCTCAGGTTCCTTGCGATTTTGAGGTACATAACAGCATCTAGAGTGTTGAAAACCTTGCCGGAAGTTCTTGTTCAAGTCTTCGAGAAATGTAGAAACAACCGGCCTATCCGTCACCAGCAGTATGGAGGAAATCTCGGACATCACAGAAGAAACACACACATTGCGCCCGGAACCATTAATAGCCAGCAAACGGCTCTTTTAGACACCCAACGGCCCCCATTAAAGACCGCAAGCCAGGTCGCAAACCATCTGTATCAGGAGTCAGGCGACGTCACCTAATGGGAGCCCTACCTCGGCCCTGATGCCGCCGGTCTCCAGCCAAGCTGGCACACCGAATCGCAAGAGTCATTGATAGAGCCTCAGGTCCATGTCTCGACCGTCACCATCCGAATCAAATGCTTTGAATCGTAGGATGAAATTCGGGTTCAGCTTCACCGCGAGTGTGGTATCGACACGAAAAGAACGACCCCTGGCGCCCGCGGGCGAAAGACGTCCAGCTCAAGGTGACCGCCGGCAGGACCGGCGCCTTTGTCACGATCAAATAACACGTCTCCGCCGTGCATCCGTGGCTCATGGGCATGCGTGAGATCCTCCTGGAGTCGGCGGTTGCTCCTGCCCGAGACGAAGTTGGCCTCCTACAATTTGGTGATGGGCCGCTGAGTATTAGCCCCGAGGACCAACAGGCTTCCTATCACAGGAAGCCCCAGCCGGCGGTTTACCTGAGGCCGGCAGAGAAAAGCGAGGTCTCGCGGAAAGTCATGGAGAGGATGAATGCGAGCACCGAAGCACGAATAATCGAGTTGGAAAAGCGTTGCCGAGAGAATGCTCCGAGGAGATGGCCCAGTTTAACTGGCCCAGTTTAACTGACGTCTGGTATTGGTGATGCTACGTTTCGACTACCTGATCCTTTTAAATACTGTAGCCAAAACCCCGGAAGCTACAATTCGGCCTCAGGAATTATTTGAGGACCCAGGGCATATGCTGAGCGAGGGTATGTGCTAACGGGTGTCATTCTGAAAAATCGAAAGAACGTGGGTAATACTAGTCTTCAATGACCTATTTGTTCTCGCGAAAACTCGAACCTTGAAATTACTGACACAGTCTGTTTACAATGTGATGCTGGGAGTAAGTGAGGAAGTTGTACCACAGTTGAGGATGGAAGCGGAGTTCCTGGAGAGATAAACACTTTGCCTCGTGTGCATGTCTTGACATCTATGGCAGCATCAACAGAGCTCCTACTGAGGACGGCTTCAGATACCTTTAGAAGCATACCTGAGAATAAGTCACATCGATGCAAAATATAAGGGTCGCCGAGTAAGGCACTCAAGGTCCCCGGGAACCAATAATCTCACTCGGCGTTCGAAACTCGTCAAGACGGAGGACATCCGCAATGCGGCGAAAAGAGACGAACTCCACGCAAGTTCTCTCCTTCTTAACCCCTCGAACAGAAAATGATGGGCCAATCCCAAAGATAGATACGCACGAATGCAACCTCTTAAGCGAAACATCCGAAAGCACTTTGCATATGCGACGGAACCCCCGACCAAGCCTGCAGATCTGGTCCAGGACTCCAGAATCCCCCAAGCAGCAACCCGTATTTCCACGTGCGTTCGCCAAACATGGCCTTCTAGAATCCCATAATCCCAAATCCTCGGGTCCCAAGCAAGCTCACCGCTAGACGTCTCGCGGAATCTGCCCCAGCATCCCCCCAACACCACATGGCGCAGTCACCAACAGCCCCCGACAAACATACCAACAACCCTGGTGTTTGCTGCCTCAGCCGGCTGGTGAACGGCCATGCACAATGCTTCGCCGAGCCTATTCAATGTCACTATCCTTCCCGATCGGGAAAATGCACACAGCAACCACCAGGAGCTGTTACCAGCCCCCTATTGGTTAGTGACTTTCACCGAACAGACTGCACGGCATGGCTCGATATCACCTCGCTACACAAACCAATGAAGGCCCCCTGCAGATTTCTTATTCAACTCCTCGACAATGAGAAGGCTCTCTTCAGCTGTTACACAGCTCACTCGGGATACAACGCTGTTGGGTGACGGATCTACCGCCCGTCCTCCTAGCACATGGACCCTTGTTTCCATATGCCTATTTCTTGTGCTTTGAAAGAGTCTAAAATGTCGCGAGTTCCCGTCTGCCGTGATCATCCCATCCCACTAGTATCCTACATCCAACGTCTTCGATAGTCAACCATGGATCATCCCGAGACGAAGAAGCCTCACGACGAGGAGGCCATCCACGTCCACGAACATGGCCCCTCCTCCCTCGACTCGGACAGCACCCACCTCGACGAAATCGACCAAGACTCCCTCCCAGATGGCTACTTCCGCAGCAAGTTCTTCCTCGGCTCCATGACGGCCATCGGCCTCGGCCTCCTCGCCGGCGTCTGCGGCTTCGCCTACGCAGCGCCGATCCTCACCGTCATCAACGCAGACATCGGCCCCGTACGTCCTCCTCTAATTCTCAGGAACCTTCACTTCACTAACACTCCCCGTCACAGGACCCAAACATCGTCTGGGCAGCCCTCGTCTACACCCTCACCTCGGCCGTCTGCCTGACCATCATCGGCCGCGTGACCGACATCTTCGGCCGGCGCCCCGTCTTCATCGCCGGCGCCGCCCTCGGCGTCATCGGCAGCATCGTCGCCGCCACCGCCACCTCGGTCAACATGTTCATCGGCGGCACCACCATCATCGGCATCGCCGCCTCCACCCAGCTCTCCTTCTACTACGTCGTCGGCGAGCTCGTCCCCATGAAGTACCGCCTCGCCGCCAACGCCGTCTGCTACGTCTTCTGCATCCCCGGCTCCGGCTTCGCCCCCGTCATCGCCCAGGCCTTCGTGCAGTACCACCCCCGCGTCGGCTGGCGCGGCTGCTACTACATCCTCATCGCCATCAACGCCGCCTCCCTCGCCTGCTGGGTCCTCTTCTACCACCCGCCCACCTTCAAGATGAAGCACGGCGCCCAGGCGAGCTTCTGGTCCTACGTCCGCGCCTTCGACTACCCGGGCGCCCTGCTCTACACCGGCGGCCTGCTCGTCCTCATGCTCGGCCTCAACTGGGGCGGCGTCGTCTACCCGTGGTCCTCCGCCAACGTCATCGCCACCATCGTCGTCGGCGTCGCCGCCCTTGCCGCCTTCGTCGCCTGGGAATCCCTCGCCGCCCTCCGCGAGCCCTTCGTCCCGATGCGCTACTTCCGCAACCTCGGCTGGGTCGCCTCCGCCATCCTCTCCGGCCTCGCCGCCAGCGTCTACTTCGCCTTCGCCCTCGTCTGGCCGCAGATGGTCGCCGTCCTCTACGCCGACCCGGTCAACCGCCCCTTCTTCGGGCCCCTCCTCTCCTCCTTCGTCGCCCTCTTCACCCTCGTCGGCCAGGTCGTCGGCGGCTTCTCAGGAAAGTACATCGGCCGCCTCAAATGGCAGTGCGTCGTCACCGCCCTCCTCGGCGGCGTCTGCTTCGCCTCCGTCGCGACCTGCGGCCCGGACACGCCCACCCGCGCCACCGTCCTCGTCTGCTTCGGTGTCCTCCTCGTCGGCTGGGTCGAGGGCCTCTCCATCTCCATCACCACCCTCGCGGCGCCCGACCAGCTCAACCTCGGCGGCGCAAGCGGCATGGCCGGCAGCATCCGCTTCCTCATCAGCGCCGTCGGCTCGTCCGTCTACAACGTCATCCTGAGCAACCGCCTCGCCGAGACGGTGCCCGCGCGCGTGCCCGCCGCCGTCGTCGGCGCCGGGCTGCCCGAGGCGAGCGTCGCCGACTTCATGGCCGGCTTCGCGACGGGCGAGTTCGGCGGCGTCAAGGGGCTGACGGATGCGATTCTGGCGGTGGGCACGCGCGCGTACCAGGAGGCCAGCGCGGACGCCTTCAGGACTGTCTTCTTTGCGAACATCGGGTTCTCTGTTGTGACGGTGGCGTGTGCGCTGTGTCTACCTGATGCGGATAAGTATCTGACGAGCAAGGTTGCGGCGACGCTTCACCAGGGGAGGGATGAGAAGAAGATGGCGGGAGAGAAGGATACTTGAAGGAGCTGATTGGGTGTTTATCTCCATTACATGAAGCAGTCCCCGGTAAACCATTAGATAGTAGAAAGCTGCATCGAGATAGCATCATTGATCATACCCATGCCTTATCCCGAATCTGCCTCGGCTCTCTTCTCTTGCACTCATACTGCCTCATCCTCGCCGTGTTCCCGCTGAACTGTTGCCTTGTGGCCGCCTTGTTGGTTGTCTCCACGATAGGGCTGACCTCGGACGTACAGACACAGGGCCCCCATCAGCCACCCCCATAAGCTGACGACGATCCTTCCGCCTCCATTCAGGGTCCATCACATGCCGTGCAACCGAAGCCTTGGGTTCCGCAAGACGTCCATTCGGATGAACGCCGACAACCCCCAAAAGTCCTGGGTACCTGCCTCTCCGAGACGGACCACAGCCTCAGCAGCTGTCGTAAGCAGGCCGCGCTCTACCTGCAGGATGCCAATCGAGTAAGACACCATGTCAGAATTCTCACGAATGAGAAAATGCAGAATACTAAGGTCAGTGATGAGGTTTTGTGGACATGTCCGACACCGCCACGCTTGGCTGCGATGGAAAGCAGTATCAACTCTCGAGCTGAGTCCATCTGATGCTGCCAAAGCTGAGAGTTTGAGACGAAGAGATGTGGAATGACGTGATTCCGTGTCTTCCAATTATTCCCGATACGAAAAGAATGCAGGTATGCAAATATTTGAAACATACCCTGCTATATGTCCCGCATACACGTCGGCCCTTGGCAGCGGGCTTACCCAGCTTTAGACAGGTGCTCGGATGCCTCGACCTCCACCCCCGGCAACCAATGATCTTGGCCACATCGTACACCCTCTCAAAGCTCCTCAAACACAGGTTCCGCCTCCGAAGCCAACTTGGCAGCAATAGCATTCAACCAAGCCCCAAGTCTCACGCCCGCGCGCCCGATAACGTCGTCGACGACCTCCCACGTCTGGTCGTAGTACCCCTCGCTCAAATCATGCGCCTTGAGCCACTGCAGGCCAGGCTTGAGCACGTGAGAGCATACAAAGGCGTTGGACTCGGTGGCCCAGCCGAGGGCACACGTTCCCGTAGCGAGGTCGACGCACTGCCCAGCCGTGGCGTTGACGCCGGCGGCCGCGTGCCGGGAGAAGAGGTCGGCGGCCCAGGAGGCGGCGGCGGCCTTCTCCTGCGGGATGGAGAGGTGCGGGGCCAGGCCGCGGATGCGGTGGGGGATCTGGGTGTCCCAGACGGAGTGGAGGGACATGGGGCCGGTGCAGCGGCCGTTGGAGGGCTGGCGGCGCCAGCAGACGGGGCGGATGTCGTTGCCCCCGCGGAGGAGGCCGGTTGCGTGCAGAGGCTGGTGGATGTCACCGAGGAAGTGGATAACGAACATTGTTGCGTTTTTGCGGTTGATCAGGGGGAGGGAGGTGTCCAGGATTTGAGCCGTCTGGCAGGTCGGTCAGTACTGAGGTATGATGGGATAGGTTGTAGAGATGGGACTCACATAGTTCTGGATGGCGGAGATGACGCAGCCGCTGGAAGGGCAGTCTTGAGGGTATTTCATCCCACATAGGTTGGGAGGGTCATCGCGGGGATCTGTGAGTGTGAGTTTGAGATGCTCAAACAGAAGTGACGGTGCCGGGTAGCTATCGTTGCTCACTGATGTAGTGGTATTTGCTGGCCCAGCCCATATGTCCTCTGAGGGTATCAGCCCAGGTTGCGGCATCCGAGATGTCGTAGTTGCGGTCGTTGGCGAGGAGCTTC
>JABGLZ010000355.1:0-60112 GCA_014705045.1 Colletotrichum theobromicola | reverse complement strand
GGGGGACGGGCGGGAGCGGGGCGGCGCCGTCTGCGGTGTAGATTAGGTGGGTTATCTTGTTGGTGCCGTTGGAGGTTGCGGTGTCGAGGAGAGTGAGGAGGTTTTGGCGGAGGTTGGGCAGGTCGGAGAGGTTTATTGTGAGGGTGGTGAGTTTGGTGGAGGTGGGGGCGGTGAGGCGGGAGGCGGCGGCGGCGAGTTTGGTTGCGTTGGAGGAGACGAGGGTTAGAGTGGACGGGGAGGAGGTGGCGAGGATCTGGGAGGCGGCGGTGTGGCCTAGGCCGGAAGAGCCGCCGAAGATTATGATGTGGGTGTTGTCAAGCTTTGAGGGGGGCATTTTGGTATTGGTGGGATGGGGATGATGAGGTTTGGAGATGGTGAGGATGGTGACGTTATTCAACGTGGGGAAGAAGTTGTCATTTATACATTGGATAGACTCTGAAGTTGTCCACCGACGCGGACGAATTCACACGCAGACATCAGATGCTTCAATCCACCAGATTGAGAGGGGGGTTGATGGTGTTGTTGAGATGTGGTTAGATTGGTGTTCAGCTTTACTCCCTTCCATGTTGATGGAGCCTATCCATCAACGACAGCGTCACAGAGCCGTCTACGGACCCTTGAGCTCGGACTCCGTACGGACGAGCTCTCTAACTTAGAGTCTACCTACTAACGTTGCTGGTGCAATACGAAATCCCTGGTGTAACGATGACGGGCTTGCCCATGCCACATCCGGGCGTCGGCCCCGCGCATCCCGCGGACCGGGCGCCGATCGAGGCCCGCTTTGCTCCGTGGAAGCCGCCTAAAGTCCGCCGAATGTCAGCCCCGCGCGGGCGGGTATTACAGCGAAGGACAGCACGGAGGGAGGATAAAAAGCCGACACATCCCCCGCCACCCCGTAGTTCTACGTCCTGATGCGCCCTTTCCCAAAAGATGGGAGAGTCAGCAGGACCTTGGCGAGCTGCTCAATTGATACTTCCACGGACAAAGCTCTGATTGAAGGGCTCTTTCTGTGTTTATCTTCCCGCTTCTTTCTTTCGTCGGGTAAACTTTCTCCAATTTCAACATTCAAGTTCATTGGTGACGCTGACGTCTTGGTAGCATTGCCTTGTCCGATCGAAGCGGCGCCTGCCACTATTCCCCCTCTTCTGACCACGTTAGACTTCGCCATGACAGTTCCTGTGGAGCGTCTCTACTACACGGCGACATTTTCCACGAAACGAACCCGCGTCCCTGTACCAGCAACGCATGAAGAGGGATGAACCGGCCCTATCTACTCGACACCATGTCGCAGACATACAACGCTCCGTGAGATGTCTGCCCGCATACGGCAGGGAAATCCCGAACCGGCTACCCTAAAGCCCCGACGAGTCGAAGTCCTTTTGTCCCGTCAACTTTAGGACATGCCGCCAGACTCGTCTAGCGTCCGCAGGCAACGAGGCAGAATCCCGCAGTTACGGACGTCGCGGGAGGATTAAGCTTAACGCCAAGCCCGCCATGCTTGCATATTCCCACCCGAAATCTACACCGCGCCCTGGAATGACTCGCTGGCAGCAGCCTACGCCGTGGGCGCACGATCAACATCTCGAGGACGTAGAGTACGCTCGTTTTGTTCGCCAATGGAAGCATTTCGTTTGAAGACTCTCGCACTGGGTATCTTTGGAAGGCTATGGGTTTTGGACGTCTCCTGCTATCGATCCGTCATGATGCCGGCCAAGTAAGGCCGATACAAGGGCGTGAGCATCAACAACCCGCCGGCACTCAGAACACAGCCACGCCCTAAGCTCTATCCCACACCAGAGCCAAGTCCCCGGAGCAACCCGTGCCTGGCAGCGAATAAATGAGTTCAGATGAGATCGTCGAACCGTCTCCACCGCCCACCGGGTGCGATCTCAGCGAGGAACTGACTCGGCCTGCAATGCTTCACCAATCTGGGGAACGGAGAGAACAGAGGGCCGCCGATCCGCGATCAGCCCGAAGACGCAGTGAAGACATTATAAAAGGCCAGAGCTGTTCTTAGACACATCGAATGGAGGGATCAGCAGCAACAGAAAAAAGTCCATCTTTTCAACAGCACTCATTCAATATGCAGCTTTCTACTCTCCTCCTCGCCATTGCCCCGGTGGCCGTCATGGGCTGGTCGCACCCTGGGTGCAGCAAGTCTGGCAACAGCTGCTACAACTCCGCGCTGGTTGAGTACAAGGTGAGTGCCACATTCTCGTTTTCTACCATCATGTAGCTGACTGTCGATGTAGTGCGGCATTTCCCAAGCTGAATGGCCTCCCTACCCTCCCTGCGAGTCTGTCGATGCGGTAAGTGATGTCAGGCACCGGTTTATCATGAGCTTGTCAACTAATTAAAGATTGTTAGGCCGTTGGCTACTGGTGCTGCCCTCCTTAAAGTAAGCGCGCTTTCAGGAGTGGGCTGTCTTTCGTGTATATACTATTAGAAGCATGCAAAGACAATGTGAATTACTTGTTATCAGTTGTCTGCATGATTTGATCATAGTCGAATGGCTTCACACTGTGATAATTGCTTCACTGATGTGTACTTATGTTGAAAGCTTGGGCGCAAATACCGGCATGAAGTCGGCTATTAACGTCGGCCTAGGTCCATGACGATGAGTCGAATTCACATAGTTGAACATGATTACACATTTATTCCTCGTATCAATATTGAAGGCCTATTGGTGGCTGCCAGGTCTCTCTTAAGTAGAAGTTCTGAGAAACTAGAGCTTCTTGCTGGCTGCCGTCGAGTTGGCAGGAGCCGTGAAGTCTCCAGGAAGGGCAGTGAACATGACGTTCGAGGCGAGATCAGGGACGCGACCCAGGAGTTTCTCGAGAAGGCGATAGCCGGCGCCCTGGGCATACTCAGGAAGTTCTGTACCAGCATGTTAGCCACTAATCAGAGGAAGAATGCCAAAAGGAAAGGAGAACTCACCGTGTCCGGCGTTGAATACTCTGGCAAAGTTAAGTCCTCTCTGTTCGACCCAGTCGCCAATCTTGCCCGCGGCGCTCTGCGAAGACAGGTCGCTGTACGCAGTGGGGAGGAAGAAGGTCTTGCTGGGGAACTCATCAAAGCCCTGCTTTCCGTTCCAGGTCATATTCTGCAGCACGTAGAGTGTGCCGTTCGTAGGTACACGGTCTGCGGGTCATCATGTTAGTTTGTGAGAGGAGCTATGGAGGAGTAGCTTATGGAAGACTTACAGTCAAGGTTGCCGCTGGCGATGATGAAGTTGTTGGTGTGCTCAATGACTCTCGTCAGGGCGCCCGAGGCGAAGGGGTCCTCGCTCTGGTCGCCGTTGGGGCCGAAGGGGTCCGCGTCGGTGCACTCCTGCCAGTCCTTCTGTCCCGCGGGGATGTGGATCGCCTCGCGCATCTGGGGGATGTTGAGGTATCCGTGCCATGACTTCTTGTCGAAGCCGAGCGGCACGCTGGCGTTGTCGCCGGCCGAGGCCCAGAGCAGAGGGTCGGACGGGTTCGGGCAGCCCTGGGAGATGTGGTAGATGTTGGAGCACGGGCTTACCTCGGCCAAGCCCTCGTAGACGATGGACGAGATCTGGCACTGGTCGCTCATGTTTCCGGGGGGGAAGGGGCCCGGGGGCGGGAAGGTGAAGTACTTCTCGCGCATCTCCCTGTAGCCGCAGGCGTCGTCGGCGGCCTGGATGCGGTCCCAGTAGTCGCCGACGCCGGGGTACAGGCCCATGACGTTGTTGTACTCCTCGACGAAGGGCTTGGTGACGATGTGCTGCTGGAAGTCGTTGGGTACGCTGCGGATGTAGGGGCTGAACATCATGGCGCCGGAGAGGTTGTAGTCGGCGGACTGGTTGGACTTGATCATGGCGTCGCCGATGTAGGGGATGTAGTGGCCCGCGTAGCTCTCGCCGGTGAGGTGGGTCTTGCGGCCTGTGGTGTTGAAGGTCTCCATCCAGTTGTGGTAGAAGCCGAGGAACTGCTGGGCGATCTCCTCCTCGGTGGTGGCGTCCGGGGAGCCGACGGAGAAGCCGGTGCCGGCGGGCTGGTCGACGTAGAGCATGTTAGAGAGCTGGGACCAGGAGTAGATGTTGTAGACGGGGCGGTAGGCGGAGGGGAACCAGGTGAAGGGGCCGTTTTCCTGGATGAGTCCGATGAAGGAACTGCAGCCGGGGCCGCCGTTGAGCCTGGTGGATGTTAGTGATGAGGAGTGCGGCGAGTCGTGGTCGTGGATGGGTTTCCTACCAGATGGTGACTTCGTTGGAAGCATCCTTGTTGGTGCTTGGGAAGTACCAGAAGAACAGCTCGCGCGTCTCGTTTGACTTCTTGGAGATGGGCATCAGACCGGCGTAAGATTCGCCGATGTCCCAGTCAACAAGGGGAATGTCGGTGCCATTGACGAGATACTCTTGAGGCACCATTAGCTTGCTTCTGGGAAACACACGACAGTCACGGAGATCTCCTACTCTTAGTCTTGTCAGTCAAGTACTGATAGTCACCGCTGACATCTCGCTTCTGGATATTGCGACGGTTCGGGCCACGCATTTCCTCCGCCAACGCCTTGACGGGATTGTGGCCATCAACGCGCCAGTGGGCCAAGACGGTGCATGGCAGCACCGCCAGCAGAAGGGCGCGGAGAGAAAGCGTGGGGGCCATGGTTATCTAGAGTGAAACGAATGAAAATGGCGAATATCGACGCTGAGAAGACTGAACGATCATCTTGGCAGAAACTTGGCGAGAGGGCCGATAAATACGTAGTCGATCATGGTGCGGTCGTTTTCCCCTGAGGCACTGCATCGTATTGCAACGTTGGTTCAATATGGCATGGATCATCACTTGATGCGACTCTAAGATGGGAAGAAAGTTAATGATTAGAGTAGCGCAGCTGCAGTGTACCCTACAGTTAACTCGGCCGCACCGGCCTGGCCGGGGTGCCATTGCAATTGCTCGTGAATGGAATGGAAAACGTAGAGTGCCGCCCGCTTTTGAACATGATTGATATCGCTCAATTAATCGTTTATTAGGAGAAAAGCAAAGTCTCTTAGTTTGAAACATTCAAAACTGTCGTGTTCCCTGACGAGATAGTCTCCTTCAATTGGCGGGGAATTCTGAAAGCGATCCAGCCGGCATCGACCATCGACCCGAACCATGTGCTGAACAAGCTCCCGAGCCGACCGAACGAAGGCGCACTCTTGCTTACTTGACTGCAGCTCAGCAGCATTAATATAACCTTAGCCCCCTATACGGGCCGCAATAAAACCTTGTCACACCCAAAGGAAAACAGCTCACAATGCCTTGAAAAGAACCGTCTTGACGCGTTCAGTCGGAATGCACCTGAAGTAAGCTCGATTTTCATGGGATGAACTTGGGCATGCTATTTGCCAAGACAGATCGGATGCAAAGAAAGCTTGTCTCCCGCATCGCACCGAGAAGACGGCCCACGCAGGAACTTGGCTCGGCGATCGATTCGTCGTACCAGGGGCTTGGTAGCCACCGTGCAACACACAGAGTCCCGCAACGTCTGGGGAATGTGTGATGAGTTTCTCCAGTTCTGCGGGCTGTCAATTGACGCCATGGCCCGTATTGGAATGTGCGTTGGCGCAGGCGCCGTGATAGCCGTTACCCCTGAAAACCTAACGCTCGCCTCCAACCGGAGCTTATCTAGCATCAACGTCGGAACTTCCAACCAAACTTGCATCAATTCACTCCTTCCTTAACAAGTTGGTCTGTTGCTTGAGTTTGTCCTATTTCATATGGAAAAATTGTTTCCTCAAATCTTACCTTGACCGAGCTCTTAGATGAGAGAATTCTTCCACGCTGCTGGCCACTGACCAACAGGGAACCTCTATTTCAACGTCCGGTTCCTACTCAATCTTCTCATCGATGCAACATATCTTGGATGACGATTCTCATGGATTATGGAATCTCAAAGTTCTCAATTGTCGGGATGCCTCAAAGCTTTCCTGCACCGTCATTTCTCGTGGCGCCCATGCTCGTAATTCACTTGTTGCAACATGGCTCCCAAATCATCATTCGGCGAACGGATACCATGCAAACTCGATTTTCTATGTTCCAAAAAGAGGACGTTGTTGTCTTTGGCTATCTAAAAGTTCATTTCTTGAATGTTTGAGATGCTCTCAAGGAGCCTTGCATACCGGTTGCTATCGCAACACCAGCTTCTGCCGGTTTCATTACATGGCTTTTCTACTCATCATAGATGACGCACACAACCTCGCCAGCAATGTCGATGTTGGCGATGAAATCCTTGAGCAGACCGGTCTTGACATCTCTGCTGATGACAACCACGCGTCCGTCGGACTGAAGCCCAACCGCAACCTGATCGCCGGCCTTGTTGATTGAGAATTGGCGAGGGAATCTGCCACCGGCAGGGTACAGCTGAGTGAAGTTCAAGTGGCCCGTCTCGTGGTTGATGGCGAACGTGGCCAATGCGTCGGACACGAGCTCGGTGGTGTTGGTCTTGTCGAAGTTGGGAATGCTGAAGGTGCTGACATTGCGCGAGGAGACGACCAAGTACTGAGAGTCGGGCTGTGGGTGTGGTTAGTCACTTGAAATTCAACATTTGAAGTGTGGTAGTAAGATACTCACAGAAACGTGGATCTCAGCCGCAGCAGCTCCGGCGGGGACAACGTTGTCCGGACCGTGAGTGCCGACCACGAAGACCTCCTTGAACGCCAGAGTCTTGTCCTGGTTGTAGGTGACCTCGTAAGAAGTGATGGTGTTGCCGAGCTCAGCCAGGACGAAAAAGAAGGTCTTCTTGCCGATGACCAGGAATCTGGCGTGTCTTGGGCCGCTTCCGGAGGCCGCGTTCAGAGGGGTGCTGGGCGTCAATTCGTACGTCTCCTGGTTGATGGTGAAAACCCGCACCAGGTCGGCTCCCAGGTCTGGGACCAACAGGAACTCCCCCGTGGGGTCAAGGATGGACTCGTGGGGATGCGGGGCATTTTGGGCGGGCTTCGGGCCTGGTTGGCTCAGCGTGTACGTCCAAGACTGCAACCTCTTGATGTTGCTGGGGTCAGCTACAGAGAAGACCTCGAAAGAAGATGCAGGGCTAAACGCCAATTTTGTTAGTCTCAGTAGCGATATCGGTTTTCGACATTCCCATTTCACGTCCACACCCCAGGTTGAATGATGACAGGGGTTTCATTGCTAGCGCAGCACGTGGGCGATGTACATACTAAGACGCCAGCGCGATTCCACCGCCATCCTTGCCGTAGACGACAGAGCTAACGGCACCCTTGATAGTCTCCAGTTTGCCAAGTGGCGAGAGGGTTCCGTTCTCAGACTTTGAGAAAGAGACGAGCGTGCCGTTAGGGTTGGTGAGGCCTCTATCCGCGCAGTAAAGGAGAGACTTTGACTGGTCGAGGGTCAGCCAGGAAGGGTTGGCGGCGCATTCCGTCGTTGTCGAGATTGCATCCAAAGTCGCACCGGACTCAGAAGTCTGAAGATCGAGAGTCGTGACGGTTCCCGCATGGGAAGCGGCGTAGAGAAGAGTCGACGAGACCGGCTTGACGGACATGACGGCCAACAGCCAGGCAGAGGTGAGTTTAGACAACATGATTGGCAACTAGAGAAGAACCAATGAAGCCGAGAAAGCTGCCCATCTCCATTTTTTGAGCTCTGGGAATCACGCTTCTTTAAAGAATTCAAGGTACACATGTCGGAAATGCGACTATGCTTGCTCCGCCGAGCTCGTTTTCCGTGCGGGGTCAGGATAACCCTGGGACCCCGGCGGATTTTCCCACCTATTAATCTAACTGGCTGGGTAATTAGATCAATCTTTCCATGGAACTGGTAATTGCTGGCCGCACGTGTAAAGAAAATCGTCTGCAGCGCACTGCCGGTCTGCCTGTGTGCTTCTGCTTGGCAGGGGTTGCGGATAAGGTTTGAATAAGGACAGGCTTGGCAGCGTTGTGTTTAAGGGGGAACACTGGACGATTTGGGGTTTGGGTTCGTCTAAACCAATGATAAAGGTCGCGTTCCGCACTAATGGTTCATCCCATCGGCAAAGCTTCGACTTCGCCTTCCATCCCACCGGTAAGTCATCAACTTCACTTCCCAACGCCTCTCCGATATAACGACTTGTCTTGGCATTCATTCCACCTTGAGAGCGGACTCCGAAACTCCATCGCCAGATTTCTTCAATTATCAACGGACGTGCCAAGAAAGGCAATGAATGATGATTTGGAGTTGATTTGAGGTGCTTGGTTTTTGGAAACCGGGTTGCTTGGCTGATTTTATTCAAGGACATCAAGGTACTCGTGGCGCAAGAAAAATGGCTTTCAGCGAAAAGTCCTCAATGTAGCAACAGTCCAGCGGTCTTACCAGTTTCTGTTCAAGTCAATGGCTCATTCATGCCAAACATAACTTTTGCGATATCTTCTGGGCAAATACACGCACTGCCTTAACACTTGTCCACCAAATTTTCATCTCAAGTCAAAGTCGCACAGATGGTTTATACATTTCATTGTAAGCGTATAATTGCCAAGGTAATGTCTACCTACGCATTTTTCATTAAGCATATCACTGAAAGATTGAAATCGGGCATGATTTCTCAAGGCCGTTCAGATCGTTGAGGAATCTCAACGTAAACAAAACGTAAGGCTTCACGGACGCACAAAAGTTTGAGGCGTTGTGACATGGCGGTTCGTTGGCTGGGGATGACTATAACATACATGCATTGTGAGGCCAATCAAGAACAACGCCCCCCCGCAAGGCAAGCTTGTCAAGTTCAATCAATCAATCAATCAAATTTGAAGCTATCATTAGTCAATCAAGCCAATGGTGAGACTTAAACACGATTGATTACTTTGACTCTATTAGCAGGAGGGCCGAGGAACAGTAAAAGTCCGGATAACTGATAATCTATCCCGACTAGCCCCATAGGCCCGGCTCCGAAGGCCCCAAAAGCTCCGGAGGCCCGGCTCCAGGCCCCTTTCCCAGACCCACCTCCCGAACCCATCTCTCCGGGCTCTACCCTCTTGACTTCTCCTCTCTAGAGCCCTTCCCTCTTGGGCTCCCCTATGCGTGGGGATATTTGCCAGTTACAATGACAGTCAATTAAGTATAGCGTGGCGATGTAGCAATCAAGTCAACAATGGGCCTCAAACTTGATTAATTGCCTCGCGAGGAGCGCTGAGTGATTAAAGAACCTGTAATCCATATGGACATCTAGCCCGTGGCCAATCTGATTTGATCACCATGCGGTGTCATATGGCCACAAAATTCCTCCGATAAGGCCTTAACGGTGTTAGTGAACATGAGGCAAGTAACGCGGTTATGATAACAAGCATCGGGGGTATCCATTGCATCTATGTGCGTCGTTATATAATACTACAGAAGAACGGTCAAATGAAAGAAAGCTCAGCCACTAGCACAGAGCCTCTTTAGCCAGGAAAAGCATGAATTCGGCTCGACAAAAAGGGGCTGCAATAAGTCGAATCTCAACTTGATGACCTCATCAGCGTTGATGAAGTCGCGCGTGTTGATGGTGATGGCCCAGTCGAGGCCCGACTTCTCCGACGCGGCAAAGGATCGTGCTCCCGCCAGCGTGCCCTGACGTTTGCCCACCTTACGTCCACCGATATCCCAGACCGCGTGCTTGCCGATGAACCTCGCAATGGTGCTCGCGCTAGCGGCGAGCGAGAACGCTGCATCGCACTCCTCTTTGATAGCCCCGTCGCCGCCGAAGACATTGGATACGTTCGCGTTTGAGGCCGGTTGCGAACCGTCGAGGCCGGTGAAGCGGGTGTCTTGGATGATGCGATCGACAGCGTGCTTGCTGGCGGCTGTCTCGAAGACACGAACATCCAGCCCCTCGAGGATATTCTCCTTCAAGAATTCGAAATATGGCTTCTCAGTGATGTTGCTCACGACGTAGCCCAGAAGCATTGAGCCGTAGTTTGCGTAGAC
The DNA here is from genome assembly GCA_014705045.1 of Colletotrichum theobromicola. Taxonomy (NCBI): domain Eukaryota; kingdom Fungi; phylum Ascomycota; class Sordariomycetes; order Glomerellales; family Glomerellaceae; genus Colletotrichum; species Colletotrichum theobromicola. Next base: position 50,213 of record JABGLZ010000355.1, on the reverse strand, counting down.
AAACTTCGCACCGGGTTTGAAATCGAGAGTTTTCGTGAGTTGGAATTCGATCATGTCGCGCAGGGTCGCGGGACGCGCGTTTTTGTAAAAGTACTCAGAGGCCCTCCGGAACCCGAATCCGGGATCCCCCGACTTTGCACGATCAAAACCCGTCTTGTGCGTGAGGAGATGATCGATTGTCGTGGTGAGAGCCCGCGGATCTTGGGCTTGTTTATAGCCAAGGAGATCGTACACGCGTGTAGAAAGCTTCAGCTTTCCAGCCTGGATCAGGTTGTCAATGGCAGCGTGGACAAACATCTTGCTCAGACTAGCCAGAAGGAAAACGTCGTCCGGTTGGACAAGCGCGCGGTTGCTCTCCGCCCACGTATAACCCCGCTCAAATATGATCTCGCCCTCTTCGGCGCTTGCGACCTGTGCCTGGCGCACGCCGTTCTTCTTCATCCATGTCTCCATGATGGCATCGAGTTTCGCAGTCATGTCCGGGTCGCCCGCTTTGCCGGTCACCGTCCACTTGCGAGCCTCAGGAACATCGGTCTCGGCAAAGATGACAGAAAATCGAGTGTCCTGCCCAGTACCGGCGCCGTCGATATGAATGGGATAGAGACGACCTTGGCTCTCCTTTGACTTCAGTTCGGCATCCAGTTGATCCGCGGTGAGGTCAGTCTTTGCCTCCCACTTGCCAACCCAGTCGCTGGCAAAATGGGGCGTGATTCGTTGGTCATCGGCGACGAAGAGGTGTTTCGGTCGCCAAAAGGTCTTGGTGAGTTCAGAGTCGTAGATGGCAGCGAACTCCTGAGGCCCAGCGGTGTCGTAGAAGATCGTTTCCATCGCGTTGCCAATGTTCTCGTAGACAATCATGCAGTAGCGACGGTCACTAGGAGTGCCGTAAGTGCTGTAGTCCTTAACGACGCCACTGATGTTGGTCGCGGAGTGAAAATCTCCAGGTTTGGTGATACCACATTGTTGGCTCCATTTCCCAACATTTGCCCGTTCCATGACGGCAGCGAAGACGGCACCAGTAGCGGGCCCCGAAGCAGAAACATGTGTCGGAACATAGCCTTTGGACTTCCATGAGTCCATCCAAGTCCGGTAGCCATCTATGTCCGCTCCGGAAATCGTTACTTGGTCACTGCCCTCCCGCTTTACCCAAACTGCGGCGTACCTGTTGTCAGGGGGAGTTCCGTAAGAGCTGAGAGAAATAATGCGGTAGCCAGAGCCCTTGAGCGCCTGGGCCTTGGCCCCATGAGTGGCGCCATCGAGATTGAAGTAAGTCTCGACTGGGGGTGGTGGTGTAGCGGCAGCGAATGAGACGGAGTACTGAGCGCAAAGGTTGAGAAGGGTAAGGAATGTGCGAAAATGCATGACGACGTGCAAAGCAGCCCAAAGGCTAGCGACAGACTAAATCTAGGGCACAGTATACAAGCAATAATCCATCTTGGGATGAACCGAGCAAAGAATGTTTTTATGTTCGCTCACAGTTCGCTCTAGAAGGCTTGTGTATTTGGTGTTGATCCTAAGTAGCAGGTATTCCCGAACCCCTCAATAGTTTTTCGGGGTAGATTTCCGAAACCCCCAGTTGCTGTTCGGGGCAGCCGATTGTCGTTCCAGCCAATTATTTCAGTGATCACCACCTGATAATTTGCGTCCAGATTATGCATGAGTTGTTTTTCCCGCCTTACTTGAAGGTCCCGCGGGCGGAAGAGTCCTGAAACTATCATTTAGGGGAGCGGATCAATCCCCAGACCAGTTCCTCAATTCACGTGGACGTGAACAGGAACGCTCCGGGGAAGGTAAGGGGCACGACTCGTTTATTAAGGTTAACAGCCTTTCCCCCGTAAAAGGTGGCAGAGGCCAGCCACTGACGTGCCCCCGTCTGAAGTTTGCTGGTTTTAGCAACGCTTCCGATCATCCGATGGCGTTGTCAACCGTCTATAATTGAACCCGAGCCACAACACGGGGAGACAAACTTGTTTAAGAGTAGGCATCGCATAGCAGTAGATAGTAACGACGGACAATGGATTTGCCATCACCAAAGCTTTGGCTTCATGGTGCTGGCAGTTGCCACGTCTTGGCATGCTCGAATTACATAGGAGCGGGCGTTGTGACATGCCATGATTCATTTGAGAGGATAGAGCGACAGTTTTCCCGCTGCGCAGATCAGTCACCCCATCGGCTAAACATAGCATATGTGATTTCCCCCAATGATACGCTGCGCTGGTGGAAAAGTGAGGTGTGTATCCCTTTAGATGCTGAAAGTGGCTCAAAATCGGCCGGCCCACTAGTACATCTTCCGCCGAAGGCTTACCTAACGGATCCGCTAGGATTATGAGGTCGAACGAGTGTTCCCTAAGAAATAGGTATTTATAGCGGTCTTCGATTAATCCCGGGGGTTATAGACGCCGGAAATAAGCTCGGTTCCTAAGTACTATCCCCTATCTGAGCTTATCGATTGGTCCAAAAATTCTGAGCCACTTTCAGCATCTAAAGGGATAACCAACGGTGATATTCATGAGCTTTACTAATCTTTGGGGCAGTTCTGGCCGAGCTGGGCGGTATCCCACCTTGATCGGCCAATCAGACTAAAAAGCCCTGATCGCGCCCGCGCCCATGCCTTCGAGCATACAGTTAATTGTAGGAAGGCGTTGATGGCTGTTGTAATTCGCAGTACGCGTAATTGTAATCATCAATTAGGCATAGTCATTATGAGCGCGCAGTCAGCTCCGAAAAGTTGCCAGCCGTCTAGGTGCACTGCGAGAGCTGCTTACCAAGCTGGGGTGACGTTGAAGTGGGATGCCGCCCGGATAAGCAATGTGCCGCCCGGATAGCAGACCTCATCCAACGTTCTTAGTTCCCCTCACGCCCCATCAGAAGGCCTCATGAAGTCACCGAAGACGTCATTGGCATACATCGAATTGGGGTCTGTGGTTTTGCAAATGCAAGAAGGTCCCGACAATATGTGAAACGCCCCGATTCGTCACTATGTTATCCATAGTAAGATGATTCAGCAAGGTACGACAGAGGTGGCCGACCTTGACCCAACCAACACGTTGAGCCGTGATAGACGGAAGTTAAGTGAAGTTGGAGGCTAGCCAGTCTTGGCCAAAGGGGCCGTTTGTTGCCATTGGATCGCTTCATGGTTCATCACGTGTTGTAGCACCAACGTCTTCGTTGGTTCCTGCATGTACATGCATGATGCAGGCCGTCGGTCGTATTTTACTCTCGCACCAACAACTCGGCTGGTTATCACAACGCTCTGTTGGGTTCAAGCCCCCAAAAAACCACCAACTCAAGATCGTCACCACTGGAGTGTGAGCAGTTGGTTGGGTCAGGTGAAAGGTTGCATAAACTTAGCCGCCAATGTTTCTGTGCCGTCGTATTTGAGAGGCAAAACCTGCTCTTTCAGCCCCCGAAGTCTTCATCTCCGACTTCGCCCCCGATTAAATGTCAGTATTCATCACCCAACTGCGTCTGAATGATGCTGGTCCTGAGGACTAGTTGGGAATTTGCACTCTAATGATACTTTACGTTGGAACTTTGCAAATGACGCCAAATGTTTCGCAAGAAGACACTCACGTTCGGAGGGTAGAATTGGTACGTGTTTTGAACTAACGGCCATTTCCATTGATCCTAAGACTCAAGTAAAACTGCAAACTGTTCTTCTATAAAAGCAGGTGTTCGGTCAGTCGTATCTCTCTCGTCCTTCAAGCCAACCGTCATCTTGATCATCTGCCTATTGTAGCTACTCCTTGCCCCTTCTCCTTCATCATGCGTTTACCGAATACTTGTTTTGCGATAACTCTGCTGATGATACGTGAAGCGTCAGCTCTCCTTCCGTACAGCTTGCCTTATCTCAGTAAGTTCTTGGAAGACCTCTCTAACATGGTTCTGTGCTAACCCTCATAGCGCCTGGTAGAGAGCCTCGAACGGAAGAGCCACCGCCAGGACATCCAGTCAGATTTGTCAGAGGTGCAACGGGGGCGTCAAGTGGCCCCGGAATATCCGTGTCCCACCCATCATCCTCAGGTTCGACTCACAATACATCTACCTCCGCCTCTACCTCCATCAAGCCCACCAGCCTAGCGTCTGCGGGAACCTCTCTTCCTCCGCCAAAGTCACTGCCAGCGTCCTCACTAGCAACCAGCTTCGCCCACTATCCCAACAGCTCTTCGCCCACTATCGCGTCAAGCTCCGGCACCACTATAAAGAGTACAGCGCCGATTACTCTTACATCTGTCACGCGCACCAGCACTGTCACAGTTGTTAATCTCAACGGATCGCCCCTTCCACTCGATCGTCCGGTCGTCACCTACGCTCCGCGAGGAGGTTCCCCTATCACTATCTCGTCAGGATCCGTCGCACTGGGATCTACGACGATTGCTGTTCCAACACAACCAACAACGTTGACCGCTGACGGCACTCCAATTACCTTTGGCAGCCTCAGCACCACTCAGCAAGTTGTCACCTCAGTGAAACAGCCACCGGAGACCACCAAGCAGGAGACCCAGGAGAGTCTGACCCGGGCACCCACGACTAGCCGTACATCCGTCATGCCTCCTTCTGAGACTTCCTACATGGGCGAGGGCAGCTCTCCCTTTGACCATACCTGGGTCCCACTTCCGGTCGTTGTGAAGCTGGATGGAGTCGAGTTTTATCCTCCCACCGAACACGAAAAGCCAGTCGAGATCTTTCTCAAGGACGGAAGCACGGCAACTCTCTCATACAAGTCCTTGAAGATCGCGGGAAAGACTGTCCAGATACCTGAAGAAGTTTCCTCTCGAAGTGTCGTTGATGGCGTGGAGTTTTCGCAACGCTCTTTCAATTCTCCCGAGGGCAGCCCTGGTGGCGGTGGTGGTACTGCAGCCGGTGGTAGCGCTGGTGCGTTTGCTGCCATGAAGGGGGTTTTCGAAGGGCTTTCCGGCTCGGCTGGTCCATTGGCTGACGCCGTGGCCGGCTTTAGCGGCAAAGCCATGCGACTTGCTCTCAACGCGCCCGGAGGGCCCCTATCCGGCACGGGGTTTGGAGAAGCCATCGAACTGACGGACCTTACCCAGGATGCCCTCAACCTCGTGAAGCAGACGTCGCAATTTCAGAACCAAGTGGAGTCCATCCGATGGAATCAGGGAAACCAGGCAGACGCCTTTCGATCCATCAACGGGAAGTTCTTCTCGGCTTACGCAAATACACGGAGGTTTGCCACCTGGTCATCCTCAACCGCCAATATGCTCCAGAACCTCCCTAATATCCCTACGGAAATGCACGCCACCATTATGGGAAGGTTCGGAGACTTGTCGATCCTTGGGATGGCGGCCTTGAGTTTTGCAGCCGATGCCTACGATGCGTACGCCGTCCTCAGCGCCGTCAACTGGGCCGACGTAGACGACGTCTTTGCCGGGAACCCTCAAGAGCCGCCCAATTCGACCTCTACGACGAGCACAGCTACAGCAGTCTCCTCTATCTTTGCCAATCCCCCAAGCAAGTCGGATACGCCGAAGAAGAAGGCTTCATGGCCGCCAATTCCCCGAGGACCTACTGATATGTTCATGATCACTGCCAAACGCGGAAAAGTCAGCACTTCTGTCTTCAGAAAGTTCACCAAGTACCTCGACAACGACGCGGGAAGCACCCTTGGTGCCGAGGAATGGCTGCCGACTGAGATGGCTTGGCCAGTCTACACTACCAATTTGACTGTGCTCAAAGCTGCTGGCATCGCTCAGATTCCCTGGGTACGAAGCGTCACTCCTGATATTCCTTTCGACGTTCAGGAGTATGAAAAGGTTTCTTCCACAAAAGCCTCCGAGTTCACAACCCCGATCGCGACTTCCGGCAGCAATCCTACTGGCAGCCCAATACAGAAACGGCGTCCCGGCCCTCCCGACGTCAGACCAAACAGCCCGGCGCATCTCAGAATGATTTCAGGAGACTCAACACAAGACTATCGATATCACTCTTCACTCGGCCGAGGCGTGACCATCTTCATCATTGACACTGGTTTCAATTTGGGTCACCAGGTATGGAACATAGGGCGTGTTAATTGACCCAGCTAACCGAAGCTTCAGGAACTTGCCCCAGGCTCAAGGACGATCAAGGACTACTACGTCAAAAACGAGAATGCTGTCGACTTGGCCAAAGTTGCTGCCAGCAATGGGCTTGACAAGCTCGCACCGGACAACTCGGAGGACTATTTCCACGATGGCCAGCGCAGGATAGGGCACGGTACCTCGGTAGCTTGCGTTGCTGGAGGCACCACCCTGGGCGTGGCATCGGATGCGGACCTGTACCTCATCAAGTGGAAGGCGGCGCAGAAACGAAACAACGGCAGCTACGGGCCAATCCAGAGCCGGAGGAAAGCCCTTATCGATGCGTTCAACCACATTCGAGCTCAGATCCTGCGTGCGAGCCCTTCGCTCAAGGGCAAGGCGGTTGTGAATGTGTCTTTCGGTGCGTAACTTCGTGTTCCCAGCTTTTTTGGCCTCGTCCACGATCGTCTGACTATGCTTCAGGTATCAAAAGAGACATCGCCCTTTTTGATGACATCCAGGCGGACTTTGAGGCGTTCATCGAAGACCTCGAGGAAATGGGTGGTGTCTTCATCATGGCTGCCGGCAACGCCGCTCAGTCGCCATCACCAGATAGATTAGGAGACCATCTCCCACAGCTTCTTGGGACACAAGAGAATTCACTCATCACTGTCGGAGGAGTTCATGCTGACGGCTCACTGCAAGCAACCTCGGAGCCAGAAGGCAAAATGAAGAGCGACCCGCCGATGCAGGACGGCAGCCCTCATCCCAACGCGAATCGCCGCGGTAGCGTCACGATCTATGCGCAGGCTGAAGATGTGACGGGCTGCATGGGTGACCCAGATGATACTAGAGGCACTGTCAAGATGACCGGAAACAGTTTTGCTGCTCCGGCGGTGGTATGTTAGACTTCTCAAGCACCCTTGATGCAGAATGACCACTGGAGCCATCACTAATATTCGCACTTTGGACCGCAGGCCGGCTTGGCAGCCTATCTTTTGGCACATCCCGATTTCAGCGACGTTTTCGAGTACAAGGAGAAGTCACAACGAGAGCGAGACTACCGCAGTGTTGGCCTCCAAATGAAACAGGTCATCGAAGCGTTTGCCTCTTTCCAATGGGTACCACAAGATGCGGTGTTCAATCGTTTCCAAGACTACGAGCGGGAGGAGTATGAGTTTCCCAAACGCGTTCGAATCGCATACAACATGATCGATGGTCCGAAGCGCGACGTGTAAGTTCCCACCGTTTTCGTTTTCGGCCAGGCAACATGGGCTTGGACGCTGACCACGACTTCGAACAGGGACGCAGCGACTCAACCTGCCGACCCATACCGACAGAGGCTGCGCGAAAGGTATCACCGCTTCTTGGACCGTTTGCAGCAATGCAACCCCATGAAGGTCAAGCGAGACGGTACCATGACTGAGATCGATTTCTGCTCTGCCACGGACACCTTCACCAGGATGTCGAGTCCCGTGTCTCTCACATCAACGGCATCACAGTCTACCGGAAAGGCGACAATAACGTTCAAGCCTACCACATTGACCACAAGCACCTCAACCGCGGTGACTCCGAGTCCAATATGACTTGCAAGCAGGATAGTGACTGTGACAGCCTAAACTGCAAGTCAACGGAAGTCAAGAAGTGCAACACACAATCGCTGCCAGCCTTGCCGATCCCTTTCATCATTCAGTACGACATCAACGCGTGGCCTATGCTTTTTGATCAATATCACTAACACCGCTGAATAGAAAATGCGAATGTGCTGATTCGAAGGAGGAAGACAAGGTTCCAGACTTTTGTACTGTCGACGAAGACTGCAAGGCCCTGACCTGCGATACCTCTAAGAAGAAGTCCTGCGTGATAACAATTCCGATGGCTTCATTCTCCATTCGGTAAGACATTCGGCAAAAACATTGATTCCACACACTGATGGCACGTCATAGGCAATGCAAGTGCACCGATCCCAAGCCCATCACCACCTCGCCCGCGAAAACAACGACAGTTCCGCCCAAGCCTCCGTCAACGACCGTCAAAGCCCCCACCGCGACGTCTCCTGGTGAGTACACACGATCCTCTGTTGACAGAATCCGAGAACTAGGAAGCTGACGAGACAAACTTCAGTGCCTATGAAGTGCAACATTGACCAGGCGGTCAACTCGTGTGCTGGCGACAAGAACTGCCGGGAAACCGAGCGTGGAATCTGCAAGGAGCATAAGACTGCTGCCGGGAAAGAGTAGTAAGTTCTGACAGGTCCTTGAAGGCGTACACTTGTGGTGTTCGCGTGCTGACAAAAATACCCTCTCGCAGCTACTGCGAATGTGAGGAGACCCCCCCGACAGGCCCAGATCGCGACCCTGGATGCTCCCGACCGCAAGGGCCCTGTGAATGAGTTGCTGAATGACTGGATACATGGGTATCTCGAAAGAGACACGGCCATATGGAGCGTATTGCGTGATGGGTCCAGGTTGAGAGAGATCCACGACGTCACGTCGATCTTTTCGGTTCTGGATCTTTTCAGATTGGGCGATTTCCCGGTTCGGTAGTTGAGGATTTCCTTGTGACATTCATTTCGCTTTGAGTATTACTGCTTCTGAGAGTTACTGCTCCACATTCTCACGTCCCGCGGGAAGATTATGCACTCATATATCTTGACGCCGCAATTTTGATATCGAACCACCGCTTGCTTGCTCCCAAATGAAGTCGAGAAGCGGTGTTCTCTGCTTTTGCCTCTGCCGTAATGTCTTGATTGGAATAGGTAGCGGATGCAGCCCAGAAATTAAAATTCTGAGATGGAGTCGAGTGGTGATGCACTATCGCATGCAATCGAGTCGATCTATCGGCCAGACCAGCTTACCGACTTCAATATTGGCAAAAAAGGTTTCGGCAGATATGATCCGGTTTAAGCTTGAAATGGAATGTCGTGATTTCCCCCTCTTACCGTGATACTGGGAAAGACTACGAGCAGCCACTTCCGACCTGGTTCTAGACAATAATCCTGTCGAGGCCGGCCAGAGTGTACATGCAAATGGCTGGCTTGAAGCATTCATCTCATGCATACAGGGGCACCAAGCCTTGAAGCGACCTTCTCTTTGCCTTTCTGTCGTAGGACTGGATCAAGCCACGGGCAATAGAGCCTCGATTATCCAACTGGATCCACAGTCATCGATGTCGACGCTGAACCTTCGACTTCCCCTCTGTCGAGTCTCCCCACCGGATCTGAGCATCAAGGTTCCCAAACCCCAATCAGGGACATGGCATTCCGACAACCCACGCCATACGAGAAACCAGACATCCACACCTATAAAACCAGCTGTCACGGCCCCGAAGCTTACTCGAAATCTCTCTCTCAGCACCCGCATTCACATTCACTCGCTTCACATTCGCTTCTTTGCAACAGCTTACCTCGGTAGCAGCACCAACAACCCAGCCAAACAACAAAAAAACAACCCCAAACCTTCACAATGCGTGTCCTCAACCTCACCCTCCTGGTCGTCGCCATGGCCCTCGTCCACTCCGCCGTCGCCAAGGTTCCCGTCACCACCACCATCGGCCCCAAGGGCAAGCCCGAGGACGGTGCTGAGGCCGCCGCCGAGGGCCAGACTCTGGACGAGAACTCCTGGGTCGAGGGCGCTGACGCCCCCGAGATGAACGTCGCACTTGAGCAGCCGGAGGAGGTTGCTCCTGTGGAGGCCTAAATCCTGCGGGGTGCTGCGTAAGAGAACCCCCCTTTCCACCTTCCACGACAGAAAAGCGCTTTCTTGCCCTTTCTTGAAGCAAAAACACAATTTGCTAATGATGAAATTCCTGGTAGAAACCCTAGCAAGCCTAGCTTGAATCCACTCGAGTGATTCAAGCCCAAGCCTTTGGCTAGTGGACCAGGCTGGAAGAAAGGCGTCCCCCGCTTGTCAAACATCGAAGCTTCTTGAAGGACTGGCGATTCGCGCGTGGAATGGCTGGGAATCTTTTGGGGCATAATCGTGGGGAACCTTCTGTGTTGTGCTGTTTTCTTTGGGAAAAGGGGAGAAAGTCTTAATGGTGTTGGGAAAGATGTTGTCTGTTTGGAATCCGTCCCCCTGGGTCATGGGGGCGAATTGTCTGTGACCGCAAGGATTGGTTTTTCTAATGCCCCGGCATGAGAGAAACTTTCATATGCGGCCGAGTAGTCAAGTCAATATAAAAAAAGCAGACCGCATTGGACTAGACTCCCACGTGCCCCCTTCACTCTCGAATCTGTGGTCGATATGGAACTGTGTCTGCACCGCTGCGCAAAAGTCCTGTTGAAAGGCGATTGAGATGCAAAAACGGAGACTTTCTATTTCCCCGGTGTCTACGCGGCTGTATCTCCTGTCCATCTGAGTCCCGTGGGTTTGAGGTTTTACCCTGACTTAGGACGCTTAGCGACGACGAGCACACAGGAACGAACAGCAGTCACTACGACACAGGTAAGACGGCAGTTTGTAGAGACGGACCAGCTACTAAGAAAGGACTTTTCTCGTTCTAAAGCAGTGCTAGACATACTTCCCAGTCATCTCGGCAGCCTGAGTGTTTATCAAGAACATAAGGGTAGGTAGCTATCTCTGGGCACAGCTGCATATTCATCAAATCTGTTCAAGCATTTCAAACAATCCGACAAGCAAAACGAGGCTATTCAGACTGTCATGTAATCACACATTAGAGGGTCGCGTTCTAAATCCGGACCAAACAAGGTCGTACAGCTAGCTACGTTGGTGATCCCCCTCATCGGACCTCGTAAAAAGGCATTGAGACTCGAGTGTGTATGTCCTCTCGTCCGTTTATCCTTTGATCTTTGCTTGCCCCGGAAAGTTTAAAGTCCGCGGCGCGTGAAGTATGGAAGATGAAGGCATACGATAATTGGCAGACAAAGTCTCCATGCCGCGTCAATGTGGACCCAATGAGCTTCAGAGAATGCCATAACTGATGTCAAGGTTCGTTCATATCGAGTGATTCAACAGTGTGACCGGGAACATCTGAAAGTCGCGGGCTCGATTCGAGAAACATCAAACTCAATTCAACCGCCACAGCGTCTGTATGCGAAAAGGTTAAAGGACTCTATGATATGTATCGAAAAGCGAGCATGCCGTTGAGAGCGCCATCAGGTCCTCAACAACACTCAGCCCAACGCCTCCCCTGGAAATCATCCCTCCAGGTGCCATCACCACATCACATGCCATTACATGCCAAAACTCCTACTCCTTTACTGCTCGCCGTTGTTGATGGAGAACATATAAACACACCACTCAGGGCACACCAACCGCCTTTGTCACCTTCTCCTCCCTCCCGTCTATCCATCCACACACTCCTTTCTCCCCCTCTAGTCCTCCCCACCCCACCCTACCACGATGAAGCCCTCCTTCATCCTCCCCGTCGCGGCCCTCGCCGGCGCGGCCCTTTCCGCCGCCGTGCCCCCCGCCGCCGTGCCCTCCGCCTCTGTGCCCTCTATCAAGCCCCCTTCCAATAAGCCCCCTTCCAACAAGCCCCCCTTGAAGACCATCAAGACCCCAGAGGACCTCAAGGAATTCATGCAGCAGTTCGGGAAGCCGCAGGGCATGCCCGCACCCTTCAAGAAGTTCTGGGACGAGAAGGTCGAAGAAACGTTCGGCAAAGACCTCGTCCTCTCCTTCAGCAAGGACCCCTTCAAGGACGAACGCCGCGAGCAGGAGGGCGAGGAAGACGGAGACGCGCCCGAAGATGACGACGAAGACGAGTCCGCCGCCGCCTCCTCCGTCTCCTCTCACAAGGCTTCCTCTGCCACCACCTTCCTCACCGGCGACGACGCCGCCTTCATCGCCTCCATCGACTTCGACACCGCCGGCGCCGCCGCCTGGGCCGCCGTCCACGCCGACCTGCGCGCCGCCCTGATCGCCTCCACCGCCTTCACCGCCGAGGACGCCGACCTCTACCCGGCCACGCTCAAGTGGGCCGGCGCCCGCGTCGAGAGCAAGACCGAGGAGGTCTCCGCGTCCGCTCTGGTCGAGCCCGGCAAGGCCCGCCAGATGATGACGCAGCTCCTGGAGAAGCAGCGCGAGGAGCTGCGCGCCGATGCGCCCCCCGCTCCCCCCGGCGGCCGTCCCCGCCCCGCGGTCCCCGACTTCCACGTCGGCATCTCCGCCGGCAAGGTGTGCGAGTACCTCATCGGCGCGGCCTGGAAGGTCACCGAGCTCCGCAGGCCCGTGGAGCAGCTCTCGCCCGAGTACGTGCCGTGGCTGGTCCAGAACAAGGGCCCTTACATCGTGAGATTCTATCCCCCCTTCTTCCTGAGTTGGTTCCCATTGCTAAATGTTTTCGCGTCAGTACATCCTCGACGGCCTCCGCGAGATCGAGTGGACCTTCTGGCAGCTCGCCCGCGGCCTCGAGTACGCCTCCTCCTTCACAGAGGAGGAGCAGGTCAAGATTGCCCGCTGCCAGGCCCTCGTAAGCCACCGTTCCCCTCCTCGGGGATATCTTCAAAGCTGACAAACCCCCTCCAGTTCACCGGCACCAACCTCCAGCTGACCACCGTCCCTCCCCGGGGTCCCGGACCAGTCATCGTCGACAGGCCCCTCCCCACAACCACCGCCGCCCCGGCCCCCGTTCCCCAAACCACCCTCCCCACCCCGCAGCCTACTATCCTCCCCCGTGACAACGCGGCTGAGGACGCCAACCCTCCCAGGCCATCAGGCGTGAACCCTACCGACCAGCTCCGTCTGATTGGCCTCTTCGGCTTCCGCTCCTTCCTCCGCCACCTCCAGGAGCAAGCCCCCGCCTCGAAGTACCAGACGTACGCCAACGTCCGCATCGCCCGCGTCCTCACCAACCTGGACAGCTCGCTGCAACACGCCGGCCTAGTGCTCGACGAGAAGCTCAGCAGTCCCCGCGCCCAGGAAGTGCTGACCCGCAGCGAGTTCAGCGCCATGTACGAACAGCTTCGTCAGACCATCATCACCTTTAGCCGCAACCCTTGAATGGGGCCGCCAGCCGGCTTCTACCAGATGAGAGGATGGGGACGTGTTGGGAGCATGTGAGCTTTTGACCATATTCCGGAAGATGACCCCGAGGGCTTCGTGTGGTAATCCTGCCAAATGACTTTGTAATATTTACCCCGTTGAAATAGACGGTCGCGAAGGATCCGGCCTGTTGGTCATTTGAGTGTTACACTGGCGTAGGGCTAGTAGATGCGGTAATGAAAAGTCTATTCACGTGTCCTAGAGCGCCATGAGTGGAATGACGCCTTGTTCCAAATATCCTTAGCAATGGCGTAACTTGATGCGGTAGTAATCTGGTCGGCGTCGTACCTTCATCGTAAGCTGTAGTCCACAAGGGTGCCGCCTTACTACGTCGAGCCGCCGCTGCGGTTCTGCCCAACAAGCCCAGCCATTTCCAACAAGGCGCGATCGGCAGCGATATCGCCCGATCCTAGGTTAATCTTTCTTCGCGCCTCCGCTTCCCGAGCCTCCCACGCCCATCGCTCTGCCTGCGCCTTGGCCTCCTCGTCTCCACCGCATCCCCAGACCTCGAGGCTCTCGATCTCGAATCTGTCCTGGAAGTCAAATTTGCGGGTCACGCTGGTCTGGAACGCGCCGCCGCCTGCCGTCCAGTCGTGTGTGAACACGCCGTATTCGAAAGAGTCGTCTAACAAAAGGGACACCGAGCCGAGGGACATCATTGTGTTTCGTCGGTGTGCCTGCGTCGATCTCGGGTGGGGACATCCGACTCCCAGCATGGGCCGGTTGGCTGGCTGCTTCGTGAAGGAGACGTAGTCTGAGTTGTACTTCGATGCTGGGAAAACGTCGTGGATAGGCTCTAGTTGGAAAAGCACCGTGTCTCTCTCGCCGAAGCATTCCTTTGAAGTATGCTTCCAGGGTGTGCTGAGATACACGCCAAAGGTGAGGCGCTCTCCCTTGCTGCCATGCGGAAAGCGGCGCGGGGGTATCGAAGCGGCAAACGTTGCTTCCTGGCCACCCTGGGGTCCGTCGTTGATGCGGCTGCCGCAGACGAGAAGAATCGTGGGTGCTCTCCAATTAAATACCTTGGTTTCGAAACTGCCCATGGAGAAACCCGCGTCGCTGCCGGAGTACAGGAGCCTCAACCGGCGAAAGAGGTCCGAACCCGGGATGAAGAAGGACAATTGTGAAAGGACGTTTAGGTTCATAATATCCGAGCTGTCCTGGAGCAATGGCTGTACGACTTCTTCGGGCTGTTTCTCCGCCACCGGGTCGTCGTATTTGTGTTTTGAAAAGTCGAGGTTCTTGGAGAAAAGAAAGTGCTCGAATAAGGGATTGAAGCCGTTGAAAAGATATGGAAAGCAGACGGGTATCACGCGGTTGAACTGGCTAAACTTGATTCCAGGTGCTTTTTCGACGTTCAAAAATGCGGCAAGGATGTTCTCTGCGGTCGAGCGAAGGCTTTCCAGCTCATCGCCAACCACACGGGTCGCAAACATGGACAGCCTCTCCTGAGGACTCAGCGGAGCGATGAGGATGAGCAGCATGAGGAGTTTGCGGAAGTTATCGGCTGGTATCATGGCTCCATGGACTGTTGGGGCATCGCCTTGCCGGACGGCGTCGTTGATATCGAGCAGTTCGAAAGCCGCAATCTCGAGGTCGTCATCCTCGTCCTCTTCTTCTTCCACCGGTTCGTCGACGGCGAAGCCAGCCACATGGCTCCTGGCCGGTTCATCCTTCTTGTCCTCAGCCTCCTTGGGCTCTTCTTCGACTCCAGCGACCGAGGCTTTTCGGTCATATACGGCAAGACTCTTGAACAAAAGCTTCGCCCGGTCTTGGGCACCCTTTGCCAGGACCTTCTTGTACCTCGCCGTCATGATGACGACCACCATGATCATTTGTTCGAGGCCGAGAACGGCGGGAGCGTCCTGAAGGAACGGAAAAGCGCCTATGTAGGACACCATTTGGAATATGACGGGCGAGACATGGAGGATGTCGGGTATCTCGAGGAAGCGGGCGATGGTGTCCTCCTTGAGGTAGTGGATGTCGCTCTGGGTGTCCGCCAGGCTCTTGAAGACATCCTTAAAGGAGTAGAGCTCAAGGTTGGTGAAACATTTCTCGGCGAAGCGGCTGGCCTATTGGTGGTCGTGATCAGTGACCGTGTCCACGATGCTTCGAGGTGGGTTGGATGGGCACAGAGTCGGCGACTTACCAGTTCACGAGTGAGCTCCTCGTGCGACAGGTGCCGCGGATTCTCGTCCGATAGTGCTTGACCCATTATGTGCTCGTAATGCGGAATCAAGAAGCATCGGTGAAGGGAGTTGCAGTATTGTAGCAGGCCGTGGAGCAGTCATCGACGGCCATGGCCATGTTCTGGGGAAGATGAAGGTAGGCAGGAGAGTCTGCGACGGAAGCCTGGGGTGCATTAGCAGCGAGCGATTGCATAATAATGGGAAACCCAGCGCCCAGAGCTCAGCTGCAGGTGTCAGATCAGGTCCCCCCTTCCATCCTCCAGGCGCCCAGCGCGTCATGTCTTGGGGGTGACAGTCTGCGGTCCAGGGGGTCAAGCCACTGCGGCGAGTGGATGAAGCGCCCCGCAACGTCACTGGCCCGAGCTCCCCTGCCCCTCCACATGTGATGATCTCCCGCCCAGAGCATGTTCACAAATAAAATCATTGAGACTTCAGACCATCCGTAGCTTTACAGGGTAATGAGAGGTTGTTGTTAGTCATTGCTGTAATATCATGACCAACTTGGGGTGGTTTTTTAGACAATTGGAAGCTCAAAGCTTCAGTCAAGTGACTCTACGGCGGGGCGAACCTGCACTGCATCACCATCTTCATCCAATACAGATGATCTATTCAACCCAAATGCGCCGCCTATTATTGCCCAGTGCTTTTATGTACGACGGAGGGGAGTCTTCAATGAGACGTCAAGGTCCGTCCTCGATGCCAATGCCATGCCAATACTATACAACGCAGCCGTAAGTCGATGCAACAACAAATCGTCCCTCTCCTCATTTCTTAGGCTCATCCGACGATCCATCCGAAGGCTTCCTTCCATAGAGCTCGCCAATGACACCAAGCGAGCTCTTTGGGTTCTCCTTCTTATCCTTCTGTCCCTCGGTCGCGGCCGGTGCCTCCGGCGCCGCACCCTCGGCAGGTTTGCTCCAGCCCGACAGGCCAATGGCACCCAAAACACCGCCGCCGCTCGCCTTCTTTTCCGTCTCTTCCGCAGCAGCACCACCGGCACTCCTCGTCTCGGCCTTGGCGCGGCGCTGCTGCATCAGGCTCTTGAGGGCCTTCTCTTCCTCGTCGCGGGCCTCGAGCTCGCGGATCCAGCGCTGCCTCTTCTCCTCGGCGTCCTTGGCCTCCTTGATCTTGCGCAGCTCGGCGGTGCGCTCGCGGTCCTTGTTGTAGTACATGCTGCCGGCGATCATGGCGAGGACGGTGAAGCCCTGGGCGGCGACACGGGCGCGAAACATCTTGTTGGCTTGGACGGCATCGCCGCGGCGGGTTGCGCGCCAGGCGGCGTAGAAGGCGTAGACGGTCAGACCGCAGCCTGGCGGTCGTTAGATGGCGACAGAGGGAACTAAAGAGAAGTAGACGTACCGAGAGGAATGAGGGGCTCTTCCTTCAGCTTGCGGAAGACCTTGTGCATGATGCGCTCATCGTAGAAGTCGCTGTTGGCGGGGTTCGACGGTTAGCAAGACCTGGGGGTCTGAGCTGCGGTCCCTGCTCGCGTGCAGCTTACTTGTTCTCGTCAAAGGACGAGGGCATCTGCCTGTCCATGGCTGGGAGTCTGTTGTCGCCGGGCATGTTGGCGAGTGTGCGATTGGGTGTTTAACTCGTTGTGCCGGGGTGGTGATGGTTGGCTTTTTGAGGTCGCAGGGTCGGCAGCGCAGTCATGCGATTTGCAGTGGTCGGCGAACTTCGATGATGAAATGGACTCTCAGGCCCTTTGATTTTCGGGGTCTGGCGGGCAGCTGGCTGGACGCGCCGGCCGGAGCTCGACCCTTGAGCACATTTGCGGCAAATCCCGGCACTTTTGGCTTAGGTAAGATCCCTAACCTCTTCATTGATACGGATACATCTACACTGAAACCTCAGGCAACTGGAATGATAGCGACTGCTGCACGGACCAGGCATCCAGAACACTTGAAGTGAAGTCACAGTGGAACTTGAACATTGATTCAGCGAGTGAGTCTCTCTCTGATACTGGACTTCACGATGCATCTCCATGACCAATTGCTCAGTGTCACTTGAACAATCATCTCAATTGCGTCTCTGGAACTCGTCCTAGAAAAGTTACTAACCATCTACTTAGTAACAAACTACCAATTCATCCTGAGTCACAGTTCAAGAGGTTGGACAAAGTCAATTTGGAGACCCCCAACCAACCGATGTCGCCCAGAGACCCAGCCAAACGCAGGGGAACGGCAGCCGGCCTGCTGGCACCGCAGCAGGAACAAGGGTCCTCCAGCCAATCCCAGCGCCGCCAATAGCGCACCTCACCGCAAAAACCGTCCGATTTCTACCCCGCGACACCGAATTGAGCTCCGATGGGTGCCCCACTATGAACAAATTTCCAGTTTAATCCAGGCCATCGCTGTCGGTGACTCTTTTCCACTGGACGTCTTTTAGTCGAATCCTCCCGGCCGTCGTCGTCGTCGACCCAGTCCCGTCCTCTCGTTCATCCTGCCACAACCCTTCTCACCACCATGTCCGAGTCGACCGAACCCCCCGTTGTCGCCGTTATGACCAACGGCACCCTCAACGGCGTCAATGGCGACCACGCGCCGCTCCGGCCTCGCACCCCGCAGCCCAGCGGCATGTCCCTGACTGAGTACAGCGCCAACCCGTCAACACCGCCCGAGGAGAAGCGCAACCGCATCAAGACCGTCGTCCCGGAGGACTATCTCCTCCCGGATGGCAACCCAGACGTGAGGAACCTCTTTACGGCCCTCAATGGCGTATACGAATCAAACTGACACGATCCCTTCGCAGTACCTCCGGCTGATCGCCGCCGCGACATCCCGCGTCTACGAAGCCTGCAAAGTCACCCCCCTCCAGCCCGCCGTCAACCTCTCCAACCGCCTCGAGTGCAACGTCCTCCTCAAGCGCGAGGACCAGCAGCCCGTCTTCAGCTTCAAGCTGCGCGGCGCCTACAACAAGATGGCCCACCTCGACCCCGCCGTCAGCTGGAAGGGCGTCGTGTGCTGCTCCGCCGGCAACCACGCCCAGGGCGTCGCCTACTCGGCCCGCAAGCTCAAGATCCCCGCCACCATCGTCATGCCCGAGGCCACCCCGAGCATCAAGCACCTCAACGTCGCCCGGCTCGGCGGCCACGTCGTCCTGCACGGCGCCGACTTCGACGCCGCCAAGGAGGAGTGCGCCCGCCGCGCCGCCCAGGACGGCCTCATCAACATCCCCCCCTTCGACGACCCCTACGTCATCGCCGGCCAGGGCACCATCGGCATGGAGCTCTTCGGCCAGATCAACATGTCCAAGCTCGACGCCATCTTCTGCTGCGTCGGCGGCGGCGGCCTCATCTCCGGCATCGGCGTCTACGTCAAGCGCATGGCCCCCCACGTCAAGATCATCGGCGTCGAGACCTACGACGCCAACGCGCTGGTCCAATCCCTCGCCAAGGGCGAGCGCGTCGTCCTCGACAACGTCGGCCTCTTCGCCGACGGCGCCGCCGTCAAGACCGTCGGCGAGGAGACGTTCCGCATCTGCAAGGACGTCGTCGACGAGGTCATCCAGGTCACCACCGACGAGGTCTGCGCCGCCATCAAGGACATGTACGACGACACCCGCGCCGGCCTCGAGCCCGCCGGCGCGCTCTCCATCGCCGGCCTGAAGAAGTACACCGCCCAGAACCCGAGCGACCGCAAGCGCACCATGGTCGCCGTCACCTCGGGCGCCAACATGAACTTCGACCGCCTGCGCTTCGTCGCGGAGCGCGCGACGCTCGGCGAGGGCAAGGAGGCCCTGCTCGCCGTCAGCATCCCCGAGCGGCCCGGCGCCTTCGCCAACCTCATCAACACCATCATGCCGCACTCCGTCACCGAGTTCTCGTACCGCTACGCGACCGAGGAGGTCGCCAACGTGCTCATCGGCATCTCCCTCACGGCGCCGGCGTCGCAGCGCACGCAGGAGCTGCAGACCCTCCTCGAGCGCCTGCGCGCAGGCGACATGGCCGTCACGGACCTCTCGGGCGACGAGCTCGCCAAGAGCCACATCCGCTACCTCGTCGGCGGGCGCTCCAACGTGCCGAACGAGCGGCTCTACATGTTCAACTTCCCCGAGCGCCCCGGCGCGCTCGAGAAGTTCCTGCGCACCCTGCGCCCAAAGTTCAACATCAGCCTGTTCAACTACAGAAACTACGGCGGCGACGTGGCCAAGGTGCTCGCGGGCATCGTCTGCCCGGACGGCGAGGTCGCGGATCTCGAGACGTTCCTGACCGAGATTGGATACCCGTGGGAGGACTGCAGCCAGTCGGCTGTTTTCAAGACTTTCCTCCGAAGCTGAGGGGGTTGAAGGGAGAAAACCTCCGAATTATTCTGTTCATAGACATTTTGCTTCTGGTACATGTTTCCGGTTCGGCGTCGGGAGTTTTCATTTAGGTGAGATGGGGTGTCCAAAAGAAAAACAGGTAGACATTGGACAAAAGGAGGAGCATCGATAGAGAAAAGTGAACGAGCATTTTTAAGAGTATTGAATGGGCGCCATTGATGTCCTAACTGTGTCTTATCCCACCCCGCAAATCTCGTCGGTGACATGTTTCCAAATTGTTACCGACAGTTCTTTCCGACCACGAGATGATTCTAAAAATACGTAACACTTCATGCATGTCAAGAAGAACATTCGTGTTTCCGCCTTCTTTACGCTGAAATTATAGCGCAATACTAAAAACCAGCGTGATCCCATCAACGTCCTGTTCTTCACAACCCAACTTTTTCATCCGATGTCGCAAATCGCGATAAGAAACCCAACGCGCGATAAGCGCACAGACATCCATCCACGTGACACACCCAAAAAAGCTCCCGCGATGCTTGAAGCCCATCCAGGTCATGCAACATCGTCGTCGCCGCCTGTAAACCCTCCCCAATTGCCCACGACCTCGCCGTCCCGCCTGCAGCCGGCTCCTCAACTCCCCCCCGATCACGAAAATCGTCGAAGCCGACCGGATAACATAAGGATGGCCTCCCTCGCCGCCTCATTCAGGGCGCTGTCCCTCACGACGGCCCGCGCCGCCGCGATCCGCCCGCAATGCTGCGCCGCCGCCGCCGCCGCCGCGCAGAAGGTCTCCCAGCGCGCGAACATGTCGACGGTGATCATGACGAGGCAGCCGGTGGCCAAGGCGGAGGCGCTGTTTGCGAAGCCTGCTGTTGCGAAGGCGGTGCAGCAGACGAGGGGGATGAAGGTGCATTCTTCGGTGAAGAAGAGGTGTGAGCACTGCAAGGTGAGCCTTCTTTTTTTCTTCTTCATTTTTGCTGGCTTAGGGGCGTGGGATGTTGGAAGACTGGGAGAGGGGAGGGGTGATGTGTTGGGAGCAGAAGGCCGGGATGGGTATGAACGGGGGCGAGATTGGGTTCGCATGGAAGCTGGTTTGAACGTGGGCTAACGAGGTGTTTTCCTTCGCAGATCGTCCGTCGCAAGGCTGGCAAGCGACACAACGGATACTTGTACGTCATCTGCAAGGCGAACCCGAGACACAAGCAGCGCCAGTCGTAAGCGAACGGGGGTTGAGGGGTTTTGAGGATGATTGTGTACACTACGGAGGCAGGGCCAGTTGCTACATTGGTGCGAGGACGTTGTTGCTGCATAGACGAGGCTTCGGCGCAGCCACTTGATCACATGAGTTTGGGGTCTTGCCATGAGAGGAAGAAAACCAAAACGACTGCCACTGGGGAATAGACGCATCCAAGGCGAAGGGCCTGTTGTATTATACAGAGGATATCACAAAGACACAACTACTAGACTCTACATTCCGTCAATGTACCGCTCCATGCCCTGGAACTCCGTCTTGCCGGTTGAGATGAGATAGCGGATGTGGTTCTGGATGTGGAGGTCAGTTCGAGCATTCAGCTTGCCAGAAATGAGGGACGACGACGGCAGAGACGGGGGAGACAGTGACAGGGGTGACAGAGGAGATGGAGCAGAGAGAAAAAGACCAAGGTTTGACGTACAATATCCGTCACGTCTCTGTGACGCTCAAACTCATCGCGGGCGTAGCGGCGGGACTCGGCGCGGGTGGTCGGGTCCGCGATGCGATTTACGCCGCGGAGGATCTCGCGGTAGAGGGACAGGGCGCGGGAGCGCTGGAGGAACTGCATATCCCGTCAAAATTCAAATTCTTTACAAGCAGTTTTGGGGCCGTATGATCTGAATATTTCATGGGTGGGATGTTCAGATGGGAGTGAGAGTTGAGGAGATGACAAACGTACGTGATCCAGACTCAGCGTCGTTCCGAGGCGCGACTTGGCCGGGCCATTGGAGTAGCTGCGGATAGCGGACCACAGGGGGTTGAAGGGGGGCATTTGTGCCGCGTGGAGAGGGCGAACTACATCTGAACCTTTTCTGTGGTTTGATGATGGTCTCAAATGAGCCTCTTGCCTCTCAAGGTGAGCGAGTGGGCTGGTGTGGAAACTTTTTGGGTGGATGAGGTCAGGACGGGGAAACTTCGGGAGTGCGTGTGCCGCCGGGGAGGCGGCAGTGCCCCGCGGCCCTTGGAGGTGGTGCTTTAGTGGACGCGTCCGGGGCGCGTTCAGCGAGTTGGGATTGTGCGATTTACGACGGTGCCATGATACTTAGAGGGACCTGAGTAAGGTCACAGATCCTTTCTTTTTCATGTCTTATAAGAATATTTGCGGAACCTCGCCTGCTTCTGGGTTTACTTTGTTTTCTTCCCTTGCCTCATTGAATTGGGCGTCGACAGTTTCACGATGCCCGTCAAGCGGCGGAGGGCGCCTACAAACCCCATCGAATCCGCGAACCGCAAGACGGACGCGGACTTCATCAGAGACCACTTACAGCAACCCAGGTTCGTGGCTGCACACGCATCACAGTTCATGGACGACACTCACCAAATTGCCATAACACGACAGCGCAGAATGGACATCATGGACGCACCCCACGACGAAAAAGGCGTACACCCTAGCGCTCAAGTCGCCGGCCGCGATGACCGTCGACGAGATGCAGGCGTGCTTCGACCTGGTGGAGCACACGAGCGGCGCGGACTACCGCGCGTCGTCGTGGGGGTGGAAGCCCGCGGCGAAGATCAAGGAGATGCGGAGCCCGGAGCTGCGGTACGTCCTCGTCAAGGAAGCTGAAGACGAGAGGTTGTGCGGGTTCACGAGCCTGATGCCGACGTTTGAGGAGGGCGAGCCGGTGGTGTACTGCTATGAGATTCACCTGCTGGAGGAGCTGCGGGGGTAAGTCCCTGGCTTTCTTTTGTGTGTGAATGGTGTTTTTGGGCTTCATGCGAAGTCTCCGGCGGGTTGCGTGGAGTCTTGTCTCGCTGACGGTGATGCACAGGACGGGGATGGGTCGCAAGCTGATGGGCTACCTCGTCGCCGTAGCGGAGAGCATTACGATCGTTGAGAAGGTGATGCTGACGTGCTTCGTGGCCAACGCTGCGGCGCGGGGGTTCTACGAGAAGCTGGGGTTCGAGCGGGACGCGACGTCGCCGGTCGAGAGGAAGCTGCGGTTCGGCAAGGTGTTTGTGCCGGACTATGTTATCATGAGCCGGAAGATCCAGCGCCGCGAGGGCGGACGGGCTGGTTCGAAAGATGGTGGAGGTGGGGAGGCCGAGGTTGATGGGGTGAAGAAGTCGAAGAGGAATGATTCATGATGCATGTTATCTGTTTCCTTCGCACCTGGGTTAGAGGAGTTTATGGGATACCAAGGTACAGCGAATGTTCGAATTCGGAATCGATAGGCGGGCCTAGTTTGGTCCTGCAGATTCGCTCGTTGATTTGGGGCGACGATGGTGGGTTGAGGTTACATGCGGCCAACTGAGGCTGAGAAGGGGATTCTCACACGCAACACTGCACTGCATGGGTGGGGAATAAGCTCGCGCAGGCCAAATCGTGGGCAGTTTATTACAGTGGGCTTCTTATTTGCTTTTGCCCGCCCTGCAGGTGGACGTGCCGTGGGCGGCGGCAGGGAAGCTGAGCCTAAAAAGTACCTCACCTCTCGCTTCCCACGGCTGAACATTCTTTCATCTCCATTCCACCTTCACGCCGCCCACTTGGCAGGACGCGACTTGCTCTGGCGGCGACGATCACAGTAAGCGCTGTCGAAGAAAGCGTCCACTTGGAGTAAGGCGACGAACATCGGGAGTCCTGCCCGCCGAGAGTTTATTCCCATGGAAGACTTGATGATGTCGAGCTTTTAGGGCGTTCCGTTTACATACTCCAAGACAAGGTCAAACGGCAGCCGGTTCTCAGCTCCCAAAAGGGATCAATGTGCTGCATCATGTTACACAAGACACAATCTCACCACATGCCAGCACCCCGCCCCAGATAATCAATCAAGCTATTTTCGGGCTGAATATGCTCAAAAGCTGCAAATGACGAAAAAGAAAGGGAAGGACGTTCACTTTCACCCCTGCATCAGCGTCTCCAGCTACACAGCCCGCCAAGCTCAGCCTTAGGACGCCCTCGCTTCCTAGCGGCCCCCCCTCCGGCTGCTGCCTCCCACGTCTTCGACCCATGTTGCCTATCATCACAGCAAACTGGCTAGAAAGCCACAGGGGCAGCGGGCTCGTCAGGCAGACTCCCCAATTCCCAAGTGTAAAGTGTGAATGTAAAGAGTCTGATCGCAGCTCCCTCCGCCGATCTGGTTCCGCACCACGAGAACGCCATATGGGTCCGACAGGAAGGATTCAGGCATCGACATCCGGCCGGCAAACATGCCATCACCTCAATCCCACGAGCCTCGTCTGTCCAGGACCCGAATTGGGGCGCCGTCTAACGGTTTAGTGCCTGCCTCTGGTGTTGAGGTTAAAAAGATTGGCTGAAGCTTTTCATTACAACCTCTGGCTCAGCTGCTGGGCCAGGGTGAGAAGCTTGGTGTGACGTTAAACCGCTTCCGGCCCATTTCTCGAGCTTCACGCAGGCGTTGCCCGACTGTTTCTGTTTCTTCCCCCCCTTCCCTCCACCCTTCTGCATCCGTCTGGCAGGTCCTTTCCCACATGATTGTCTCAGCTCCTTCCTCCTTGGCTGATTTAGTTAATTAGCTTCTTCCCGTTTTCGAGAGGACCTCTTGGGGGGGCTGATTCATATATCAACGTGTTCCCCCCTTACACATCGTTCTCAAACCGTCTGGACGATTTCCTTTCCCTGCCGTCTGTATTAATATCATACCACCACTTAATTCGTCCTTCCTACTCGCCAAATAGATTCTCACCGTTACAGAATCCAACGCCCTCGGAGCCAACGCCATCATGGATTACCAGCAACAGCAGCAGCAACAACAGTACCAGCAGCAGCAGCACATGCAGCCGAACCCGTACGAGGGCCAGCCGCAGCAGCAGCCCATCCAGCAGGAGTACACCCAGGGCGCCGCCGTCCAGAACCAGGAATGGCAGGCCAGCCTGTGCGACTGCTCGCCCATTGACAGCTGCTGCCTGGCCTACTGGCTGCCATGCATCCGTACGTCTCTCTCTCTCCCCTTAAATCTGATCGTCATCTCGAATCCCGATCCCTATGACTAACACACGGCCACCGCTCCACAGTCCTCGGCAAGACCTCGGAGCGCATGCGCGACCCCACGATGCAGACGTACGAGGCCATCAACACGGACTGCCTCCTCTACGGCGCCATCCAGTGCTTCACGGGCTGCGGCTGGATCTACGCGCTCATGAAGCGCGGCGAGATCCGCGAGCGCTTCGGCATCAAGGGCTCCGGCGCGAGCGACTGCTGCGTGAGCTACTGGTGCTGCTGCTGCGCGCTCATCCAGCAGGACAACGAGGTCAAGGCGCGCCTGTCGACGGGGCCCATCGTACAGGGGTACCAGCCGCAGAAGGAGGGCATGCACATGCCGCCGCAGCAGCCGCACAACTGAAGCGGGACACGGTGAAAAGAATTGTGCGATGAAAGAGGGAGTTTGGGGGAGGAGGAGGTTTGGTGTCGAGGGCTAGCTAGCTAGGTGGTGTTTGGCTTTTTTTCTTTTTCTTTGGTTCATGGATATGGTTTTTCAAGGATATGGGATACCCGATGGATTGGGGCAACTGACTACCCGCGACTCGATGGTGTCGTCGGGTTCTGGATTACGCATGGGAATTTCAAGCATAATATTTTCGATGAAGAGCTTATTGGCCCATTCAGCAGAAGACCCTACGGTGAACCACTGTAGTTTCCTCTCGTCTGGAAGTTGCAGGCAGTGGTGAAGTTGACTCTGTGAATAGAGCTTATAACCAGAGCCGCCTACTTGTGTATCAACGTGTTATTCGACTATGTGATACTTGGCGAGGTTCGACAGAGGTTTTCAACCTCTTCAGTTTCTCTTTGAGTATTTCTTTTCTTGTTCAAATTGCTCGTGGTCGCACTGATCAAAACCTCATGATTCATCAAAGTTTCAAGTCAGAAAAGCCCAAGGTGATACGCAGCCTATTACCAAGGGAAAGGGGGCCTCCTCCCCCTGATGCCATCATCCGATTCCGTTACGATCTCCCCTCCCACAGGCCACACTGGTATTTCCCACTGGATACAACACATCGTGGATAGCCGGCCGGCTTCAAAAAATACTCGTCAAACGCCTTGTAACGAGCTGTTGCCGGACATTATAGAACTCCCTCCAGCTTCTAGACCTCTACATGGCACGCATAGGCATCTCATATCTTCACAACCGCTCCCGCATTCGCAAAGTACCAAAACACCACCGAGATATATACAATAACGCCTGGGCCGATAGCGGAGCGGCTGCGCCGCGCCCAAAATGCCGCCCCCCGATCCGTATTTCATCCGGGGGGTCGAGGTTAGCTTGCCTGCGCTGCATCCGGCGAACAGGAGAAATTGGTGACAATATGAAGCCTCTGTAGAGTATAGGTCTGCATGGGGTGAGCTTTCGTTTTTGTTGAATTGGTATTGCCATTGTTGATGTAAACGAGTTTGGATGGTCGAGGTCACCTTAAGGTAGGATCTGTGCCTCAAATCTGAATATGAAAAGTGTCCAGCGGGTCGACAAGATCTAAGCGATGGAATAAGAAGTCCAAAAGGCGAAGCTAGACCATAGATGGCTGAAATGATTCATAATCTAGTTGGAAAATTGTGTATAAGTATCATGGTATCCGTACCCAAACCGCCCAACGCCAGGGGTTATGCTTGAAGACAAAAAAACATCGCTGATCCAAAACCTAGGCTATCCGTCTAATCATCTAAAATCCCCCATCTTCTCCTTCACCAGTTGAAGCTCTCCTGGAAGTACTCGATCCTAGAATACCCCCGTCCAAGCATCTCGACGACGCTCTTCCGCGCGTCGTCAGCCATGACGTTCGGCCCACACGCGACGACGGCAAGCCGGCTCTTCTCCGCGGCGGTCGCGGCGTCCTGCACCTCCTCCCTCACGTCCGGGCGTCCGTACATCAGCCGGACGTGCTCGGGCCAGTCGTCGGGCCGCACGGCGTTGGTCGCGAGGCTCGTCTGCGTGACGTAGATGTCGACGGCGAGCTTGCCGCAGTCGAGGGCGTCCTCGAAGTCCTGGCGGAGGACGTCGGCGGCGAAGCTGAGCTCGCGGACGGCCCAGACGATCTTGACGGAGCGGGCGCGGGCGGCGGCGCGGCAGAGGTGCTGGAGGTGCGCGAGGGGGACGACGACGCCGCTGCCGCCGACGACGAAGAGGAGGTCGTCGAAGCGGGAGAAGGGCTGGGTGTGGCCGTAGGGGCCCTCGACGAAGACGCGGAGGCGGGCGGGGCGCGGCCAGGGCGCGGCGGCGGCCTCGCGCAGGCGGGCGGTGAAGCTGTCGTAGGGGCGGATGAGGAAGGTCATGGAGGGGGTGCCGGTGCGGGGGTGCAGGTCGACCTCGGACATGGGCTCGACGGGGTTGTCGTCGGAGGCGACGAGGAGCGGGGTCTGCTCGCTGGAGAACTTGCGGGTGTGGTGGGTGTTGAGGGTGGTGCAGGCCATGGTGAAGGGGTGGCTCTCCCAGGCGCGCTTGTCGGAGAGGACGTGGAGGTAGTAGTAGGTGCCCGGCTTGGGCTCGTAGAAGGAGGTGGAGTAGGGGATGCTGAGGCGGACGATGTTGGAGGTGGCGTCGTAGGTTGCGAGGGCGAAGGTGTTCCAGAACCTGAGGTTGAAGACGAGGGTGCGGGACATGCGGAGGACGCGGTCGGCGATCCAGATGTAGAAGGGGATCCAGAAGAGCATGTCGAACTGGTGGTTGAAGATGGAGACGTGGCCAAGCATGGTGACGAGGGTGAGGATGGAGAGCAGGATGTGGAGGATGAGGAAGAGCTCGTATTGCTTGCGGCGCATCCAGAAGACGGAGGCGACGAGGAGGAAGACCATGCCGAAGGTTGCCTGGGGGGATATTAGTGGTGGATGGGATGATGATGTGGGAATACTCACAAACCAGCCGGCCCACCAGAACATTTGCGTGAACCACCAGAGGAAGTATGTCCAGCCGCCTTCTTGGGGTTAATTAGACAATAGACTTTAGTCGATGGATCGCGATGCTTACCACTGAGAATGAGAACGCAATAGACAATGGTGTGGATGACAGCCTGAAGAGTCGCAACGCGAGCGACCCAGCGGTGGAAGTTGTTGTACGTGCCAAAGTCCCACCCAGTCACCCACATGAGGAGGTTGTTCCTCATGCCAAAGAGCCAGATGATGGGGAAGTTGGCAAAGGAGATGATGCCGGTTCGGTCGGCGACGTAGCGGCCGAGCTGCTTCCAGACCAGCGGCCAGCTTCTCGAGTCAATAGAGTGCCGGGATGGAGCAGAGGGGGTTAACCTACTACATGTGTCCCGGGAGGATGGAATAGCCGTAGCAGCAGTACCAGGTGTTGACGGCGATGAAGGCAAAGATGGTGATGCTCTGGATGCGGGGCGGGATCGTGCACCACCCCAGGTTTTGCGAGCAGCGGTAGCCAAAGGTCGCCGGGATGGTGATGTATCGCTTGAGCCAGAGCGCAGCCCAGTGCAGCACGTTCGGCTTCTTCTCCGAGTCCCATTCCTGGCGCTGGAGGCTGGCGATGGCTCCCACCAGACGGGTCGCCAGACCTATGGCGCACACAATAACCCAAAACACAATCACGTAAAATCTGTCATACCGTCAGCGATACTCCACCGACTCGAGGTGATGCACATACCCGTATCGATAATGCCGACTGTATGTGTACTCGACCGATTCCAAGGAATCATACCAGATCTGGTAAAACGGCTCCGCGGGCAGCACAACCTCTCCCAGGACCGTCTCCGCCGTGCCCTCCTCCTTCGTCAACCTCCTCAACCCCTTGATCTCCTCCTCCGAGTACCCTGCAATAATCTCCAACGACGGCAGCGACACGTTCATGTACTGCTGACATGTCGCGTTCTGCAAGCCCAGCCCGGCATCCCGGTGCGCCGCGTCGCAGTGCAGATGCGTGCAGAGGTACAGCGACTTGATGTGCAGCAGACTCTGGCACGACTGCACGAGCTTCGACTTGGCCGGGGCGGTGTCGTTGAAGTGCGGCTGGCGGATGGTGTTGACGCAGGCGTCGTAGCAGAGGCCGCCGACGCTCACGGTGGAGGCGGCGACGGGGGTGGCGAAGAGGAGCGCAGTCGCGGCGGCGAAGGTGAGGCTGGCGAGTCCTGGTCCTCGTCCTCGTCCGGTTGCCGGGGACGGCGATGACCACGGTGCGCGCATCACGGTCGGGAGCTTCGCATCTGGTCGCTCGGGGGCCGTTGGCGGGGGGCTGAGTGTGATGAGTGTGCGCTGTGATCTGCGAGCTGCCGCCGGGCGACGATGGTGATGATGCGAAATGCCTTTGGAGGGGTTGGTTGGAAATGTCTGGCGAAAGTTGCAAGGGGACGACAGACGGCTCACGGCAAGTGGGAAAGAAAGGGCGAGGGCGAGGTGTCTCGGGGAGGGACTGCTCGGTGCTCCGAGGTCGATTGAGGGAAAAATACTACTGAAGGATTCGGATTGGATTCGGGGGTGGGAAAGTGGTGAAATTTAGGATCTTATCAGATCATCTGATTAAGCGTCTCCACTGGCTTAGGTTATCGCGATAATCCACCGGCATCGGCACCAGCCCGTGACCGCACCCCGCTATGCCGGGTCACCCCTTACAATGGTGTAGGTGCTGTACGGATAGTGTGTACTATGAAGTGTTGGTGCATGACACTCATGGAGGAGGAGAAAGGGCGGCTATTAAACCCACCTGACGCTATCCACGCAGCGTGTTGTCTCACCGTGAGAGTCCCACGCATGCATCCCGCCGCTTGGGGACCGCCGTTTCCGAGACTTAGCTTTCAGTAGAAATGCACTCAAACACTCTCACAGAAGACAGTTTTTTGCAATCAGCGCCGGCTACTGCGCTCGAAACATGCAAAGATGCGCTCTGAAAGTAAGGCCCGTGATACGCGGGACCACCCGCTAAGCTTTCGGGAACCCGGGCTATCAGGCGGGAAACCCGACGGGACGCCTAAAGTCATCCGCCGTCATGGGACTTATCGGGACGCTCCATCTCCCGCTTAACGGATTTCTCGCGCTCTTCGATATTTTCGATGCATCCTGCACGAAATCCATTCAATACCACGCTGTAAGTAAACCAGCAACGACCCATCAAATGCCCCCTCAGTCCACCACCGGGAGCGGCAACCGAGCAGGGCGCACCCTTGGAGGGCCACTGCGACTTCAGCGGTGCCCGCTCTCCCCCGCCCGGCGGTTCAAGGACCTTCCCTCCCGCGCTCCCTTTGACACATCACCACCCGCCGAGTCGGAACCGCCGCACCTCCGATGTTCGTCCCATTCTCGACCACACGTCACCAGCAATTTCCAGCCAAACAACACACAAATGAATGATTGATAAATTCGCGCGTGAGTCACCACCGACCAAAATGCCGCAACTGACACTGTACAATATAGAATGAATTTACAAACGTTTTCCCTCTCATATCCACCCGCCACTAACAGCCTCCCCATCCCTCCTCGGCCTCCCAGGGACATTCAGCGGCGGCGGCACAGGCCCCTCGGAGCCCCTCTCAACATAGTTCCCATTACTATACACAGATGAAACCCCCCTCCCCCGGTCAAAAACCTCCATATAGTACATTCCCGGGCTCATCGGGGGGCGTGGTGGGGCAGGCGGCGGCGGCGGGAACTTGGGCGGCAACCCGCTAATCATGTACGGCCCCGAGATCGCCATGCTCCCCCTCCGATGAAGGCCCGTGAACCCCGCCCTCCTCTTTTTCTTCTTGTTCCATATGTGCAAGTACACGACACCGCCCGCGAGGAGACCCAAGAAGGCCAGGGCGCCTGCTACGCTGGCTGCGATGGCGCCTTTGGAGGCTTCTTGCTGTGGTTCCTCCGTCGATGTTGGAAGTGGACTTGCGGTTGTTGATGCTGGGGTCTTGGATGCCGTGAGGATGCTGGACGTAGATTCAAGGATGGTGGTTAGGGCGGGGCCCGTCGGGGAACCGAGAAGGTTACCCGTGCCGCTTGTTGAGCTACACTCGTAGAGGGTAAACGTCGATGCATCGTCGGTGGAAAGCCAGGTATAACATGCGGTATCGGGTCGGTATTTGCTGTTGTAATATCAGCACCGTGAAGTAGATTGAAGGCTCGCCGTCTGCTTGCTCACCAGCACAACTCGCCATCTTTGCAGCCGCCTGCGACCGAGTCCACGGATGACCCGAGGCATTTGGTGGGCACGGGGGTCCGGCATCCCAGAAATGAGTTTGACGATATGCATGGCCCGGGACACGTCCACGCCTGGTCTCCTGGAGGAATTCTGCAAGGCGATTAGTTCATGTAGTAGGGACTCTAAGAGGAAAGACATGACCTACGCGGGCGCGGAAGTCGACGACTCAATAAAGCCGCAGGTGTTTGACTCCCTCGTGAAGGGAAGCTCAACGGCAGCAGCGCCTTTAGTCGTCGAAGGCTGAGATTCGGAGTATGCCATCGCTGCGGTCGAAGACGAAGTGAGGAAATATGGACGTTAGTGGTCAATTACAACAGAATATGAGATTCCATGCCCCTTTTATCGTGAGATGTCACTAGAATTTGCTGTCAATCCGGCGGTGATTTACTACAATTTGTGTTGGGAAACAGCGGAAACAAAATGATCTGAACTGATTCACCACGAGAGAATGCCCAACTTGGTTAATTAGTAGAAAATCCAATTATTGACTTGTCACCCGAGTAAACAAATACGGTCATAGGTAAACTATCCATTGTTGGAATTGCATTCAACGCCGTATTACTCAAAGATTTCGCTGACGATGACAAATTGTCCACACCACCCATCATAGAATAGGTACAGATCGTAGGCGTGAAACTAACATCATTGCTCATTGAAGCAGACGCTCTGATTAGACTCACGTTACGGGAAATATCCCTGTTCGCTGATACATTTGCTGAATCAGGCAGTTCGTTTCCTCTTCGCCGATTCTGAAGCCCGTTCACGAGCAATCTTGGCGACGTCGATTTTGTCGCTCTTCTGCTCATCTCGCACTTCATCCATCAGGTCGCTCTTCTCGTCTAGCTCAGCCCACTTTGGTCTCCCATCAACTATGTCGACCACCCTCTGTTTGTAGAAGATGTGCATCCTACATATCGTCAGCATATCCATATTTCATCGCCCCATATTGAACAATATCGCAAGTGAATGGATGGGAAAGAGATACTCACTGAACATCAAACTTATCCCTCTTTTCCTCCTCATCAAAATGCAACAACCCAGGAAATAACAACACCATATTTCGCCCCTCGTCCATGATCCTACTGCCACAGTGGCCACACGACACCTTACACGGCAAGTCGTGCGAGACCTTCTTGGAGCCCGAGTTGTAGAACGCCAGGCCGTCGACGCCGCGGTCGAAGGCGAGGTCGTGCTTGTGGAAGATGGCGGCCCACTGGAACGGCGCGCCGTGCATCTTCTGGCAGTCGCGGCAGTGGCAGAACTTGGAGGCGAGCGGGCGGTCGCGGCACAGCCAGTAGGAGACCTGGCCGCAGTGGCACTCGCCGCGGATCTTCTTCTCGAAGGGCTCGCCGTTGACGGTGGCCTTGGAGGAGGGGAGGTAGGGGGCTGCTTTTTTCCAGTCTTCGTCGAAGGAGTTGGAGCCCATTTTGGAGGTGGTGGAGAAGGTGTGATGGTAGGTTGATTCGAAACGGTTTGGTGATTTGGTGTTTTGAGAAAGTCGAAATGTGATTGGGAGTTTGGGAGGATGAGATATCGTGGTCGCTTTTGAGGAAAAGAATGTGGTTGACGGGCGAAAGCAGTGACGCGGGAGTGATGACATCACTTTTAAGGGTCCTGGTCGGTTTGGGGCAGAAATGTCTATGATGCCGTTATTATTCTCGATCTAGAAAAAGCAATGCCAGTGTCAAAGGGAGATTTGTCCGATGAATGCACGGACGAGGTTGGTGTGAGTGTGGCTTGAGCTGGAGCTGACTGAGAAGAAGTTCTTCACGGTGTATGGGGCAGGCAGCTTATATGAATCGCCTTGACTCCAGTAGCTCGATCGAATGCTCTATTGAGGTAATTTGTCCAGGTAGCATGGAAATGATCAATTTTCCCAAGTGATAGATGATAAACGCTTTCGAGAGGACCGGTGAGATGAACTGCCCCTGACGAGTGCTCAGACTGGTCATCGAGCCATCATCGATCCGATCTAAAATACTCCACAAACAGCCAGCGAATCAGATGAACTGGGGACCTGAGCGCCCGATGACACTTAATTGATTTTACCTTAGGTGCCATTTCGAGCAACTTTGAACTTATGTTGCGACACGTGGTGTAAGTGTGACCAGGAAGGAGGTCGAATTGATTCGAAAGATATCATTCAAGTATGCTCGGGTGACACAGCTCTTTGATCCAGCATTCCATAGTTTCGAAAGAATACGCTAACTCCTGTGGACAGTTGCG
Organism: Colletotrichum theobromicola; assembly: GCA_014705045.1. Lineage (NCBI taxonomy): Eukaryota > Fungi > Ascomycota > Sordariomycetes > Glomerellales > Glomerellaceae > Colletotrichum > Colletotrichum theobromicola. The sequence continues at coordinate 17,171 of JABGLZ010000355.1, read as the reverse complement.
TTTTCCTGCAATCGTCGTCCTGTTGAGAAAAGACAACACCCAGTACCCAACTATACACGCAAATGTGACCGATGCCCAACACCAAGGTTATAATTTTAATAACAATAATCTTATGTTCCGTTATACGCAGCTCCCATGTGGTCCCAATCCTTTTGCCACTTCTCAAGACCGCGCTGTGTCTTCTTCTTCCTATCCTTCGACGTTCTACCGAGGGCAGTATTCTCAGTAACGGTCGGAGGGCTGGCAAGATACTCGTCGAGCATGACAGCAGTTGTCTTGATTCGACCACTGTGCCATTGGTCAGTTGAGGCTAAAGGCTACGTATGTGTGAGTTCAACTGACCTGGCGCTGCCGGTAGTGGCTGCAGAGGTGTTCGAATAAGTCGGCATTGTTTCTCAGAGTGGTGGCTTGTGTGACAAAGGCGTAAATGAACTATTTGACTGTATTTGGACAGTTCTTAGTCCGGTGATGACGAAGCTGTGGAAGGAAACGAAACAAAACAACATATCCCCTCTCCGAACTTGCAACCGCGCATCTTTATTATTTTCTTCAACGTGAAATTGAATATCGGTCAGGCTATCTTCAGTTGTTTTCTGGTATCGGCACATACTGTGGACGACACGGCCTGGTCGACAACACCACTCCTCATCCGAACGCCAATGAACACAGAACGGCGTAGAACACAACCAACAGTAGCGATGGTCAGAAACACAGCTGTGTTTTTCGATTTGATTGGTGGCTGTCGATGCAGTCTCTCGTTAGCGCAGTTAGGAAAATGAGGCGAGGACGCCGTGGGCCGCCTTGTTCGTTCAATGCCTGACAAGCACTAGTGCCGCCAAAGTCTCTTGCATCTTTGAATTCTTCAGTGTTACACATTGCGAATTGAAGATAGCCATTACTTCTTAATCCTTGAAAGGAAGTCCGGATGTTTGCGCTATTCATCCCTTCTAATATGGGTTGGTCCAGTCTTTGCTAAGCTTGGCAGCCTTTTACCCTGGTCGACACGAATCAGAAGGAACTGAAGGCTTCGAGAGCGATGGCCCCCCCCAAGGACGTGGAAAGTGAACAACCCCATACCAGCAAAAGAAGCTTATCGCAAAGACCGATAAAGGTGGGAATGGTGATGGCAGGAACTGAGAATTGAAACTTCAGCAACCGTCATTGCGGCTTGCCTGTCGTTTCTTCAAGTGTGGTCGGCAAAAAGCATCATCGCTGCAGCGGCACTACCTCTGATACGGCATCGCAAGGAGCAAATTTATCATGTGTCAGAATTCACCGCATTGTTGCACACGATGTGGCGAAACACCAACGCCCTGGTAATCCGATTGCTGCCGAATAATCGCTCCAAACGCATAACGACTAATACTAATCCTGATCTCAGGTCGATTTGAATTATGATAAGCACAGAATTATTTGCGTCATTTTCTTTCCGGATCTTTATTGCAGCAGAGGGCGTTGATCCTGAATTGATGAGTATGTCATAATCCTGAATCGAAACATTGCGTACGTCCAGTCTGTAACATCACTCGTGGGGCTCGTTTCGTGGTACATATTTGTTAGTACACGATTGGTGATACCACATTGCGATACTGGTGTGCGGTGTACCGCGAGGAAGGCATAGCACAGTATGTACTCACCAGTATAAATCACGTGTTTGAATTACCATTGGTAGGGAATCGACGCAGGTTCTCGGACACTTCCGGGCGAATAGAAAACAAACGCACATTGGTGCGTTGACATCGCAGCCTGACTTGGCGATCAGCTAGATTCAACATAATACCGCCACCAAGATTTCGAAGCCTGATAAGGCTCATCTTACACTATTCATGTTACCCATTCTCTCCAAATCACTCTGCAGAATTGATCTCGTCGAATTACCCGAGCTGTTCCTCTCGAGTTCGTCCTTCTCACTGAGTAGGACTCCCTACATGTACCCTTCAATGTCGGTGAGACAGCCTCAAGGGGTAAAGCGCCACCGAGACGAAAGCGATGACTTCAACGGCGATTCAACCGAACAACCAGCGTCGAAAATCATGAGATACAACACATACTTCGCTTGTCCGTTCTTCAAGTTGAGCCCGAAACTTTTCGGAGAGTGCATCAATCTTACGCTATCGAGAATCAGCGATGTCAAACAACATCTAGAGACGAAACATACACCCGAAATCTCGTTTAGCCGTTGCACGACAGTCTTCCGTGACGAATACAGTCTTCTTCAGCACATTCCATCATGCCAACCTGCACTACGGGACTCTAGGATTGGCTGGGCCACTCACCCCCAGGTTAGCAGGCTTCATGTTCCCAAAACGAGTCTAGTGGAATATACTGCGAAATATACTGCGAAGGGGCAGTGGCTTGCCATTTGGAAGATTCTCTTCAAGGACGAACCGGAGCCTAAATCAATTTATATGGACACCGAAGTCATGCAAAAAGCCCCCAACGCTCTGGATTCTTTTCAACGGGCCGACGAGACAATTCTTGTGCAGGAGCTTCAAGTGCCAGAGTTGCGGAACCAGGCAGAGTACACCTTGTCCCAGCATGCGCCAAGGTCTTTCACCGAGCTTTTTCCTGCTACGACGCCGATTCCGTTGCTGGCCGGTGGCTCCGCAGACCATACCACGCCGCTAACGATCGCAGATTCGGGATACGCCTCAGGTTGCACACCAAAACAGCGAGTCCCTAGAACGCTTACACCTCCCGGAGAAGAGGTTTGTGACTTGAATCAACTCAGAGACCTCCAGGATTCCATCTGGGAGGTAGAATACCAGAACAATACATCACAAGAAACCTGCCCTCCCTGTTGGGGGGAAGCATATGACAATCATCAACTTGGTGCCCTCCAGGACTCTGTTCGGAAATTCACATCTGAGCTTTCTTCAGAGATACATAACTATCTTGGACGATACCTTCAAAATGCAGCTTTTTCTGAAGAATTGCCCAACATCATACAACAGTTTGCCGACAAATTGGGAGATGAAAGCTTTCCCGCCGTTGAGTTTGGACCAGGGGAGAGAGTGAAGCTTGCTATGAGGGCAAAGAACTTAGGTTATGTGCAGATTGATGAGCACAACCAACACGGGCTCCGCGTCTTTCAAGATATCATGAATTTCATTGAAATGCACACCTAGTAAGTTAAACTTTCGCTGTCGAAGCTCAAGACCACTCGACTTACAGCTCCAAAGCCAACTTTCTCAGGATATCAGAAGTGTGGCCGCCGACAGCCAGTCACATAGCGGTGCGATGTCGCTGAAGGATAAAATGAATCTCTGGTCCAGCAATGCATCTTTCGAGCGTGAAACGAACTATACGCTCTTCGAGGAGCTCTGCAAAGATCCGATTAGCCCCTCATGGATTGGAGCGCAGGTTCTTACATTCTACAAGGATGTGATCCTGCAAAGCTCAGCGTTTCAATGGCTCATTTTCCGCCTGTTGATGGAAAGAGGTTCGCAGTGGCACAACGAACTTGCTGAGTACAAGGTCTCAAATGCTGCGGACGAAATCCGTCAAGTGCTGTTGCAGCAGCAGATCTCGGCATATTCGATGAAGCGATGGTCACCTTTGGAAAAACGACGTGTTGAATTCTGCTTCTCAGCCTGGCACATACTTGATGACTTGGATTCAGACAAAACCTCGATGGATGAAACCTTATCATCAGACATTCTTGATTACAAAGTGGTTGTAGGTCGTTCTGAGAATGCTCAAGTAGCATCTGTTAGGGAGTACATCAGTAGGACATGGCCATCAACATGGAGGCAGACAATATACTTGCTCCAGAGGGTTGTGCAGGGAATTGATGGCCAGAGTTATCATGGTATGTTTCCTTTACCTACATCATGACCGCCAGAGGTTCAATACTGACTTTCACAAAGCAAGGCTTTCGAACACAGCTGAGATGATGGCAAAGAAACAGCAGGGAAATCTGACTGTGGCGATTGAAGGAGATTCCTCTCTCGTCGCCGAATGTGGTGAGCAACTGGCTTGGATTAGGTCTGCTATCATCAAGAAAAGCCCGAACTCAATTCCCTATGTCCGACCGGTCATCAATAGTACTCTACAGGTCCAGACAACATCCTGGGAGGCTTTGTCTTCACAATCGACGCGTTTCGAGATTGACGCGCAGCAGATCAAGGTTGAGTCCATCTTCAATGAACAAACTGATTGGGTATACTTTCTTGGTGCAGACTTCGTTTTCATCGAGGGCTATCCGATTGCCAAGCGTCCTGACGGAGTCTCCGGCCTAGAACTCTCTTACGATATGCTGCTCAAGATCACAGGATCGCCAGCAAGAACAACACTTACAAACGGTCGAGTGGAAATTCTTGGGCCTCTAAAGCATTTTGAGCTAATTGACGAGGCCGCGGGATTTTTTGTCTGGCATGTGATTCACTCGGGGGATAGGCAATGTGTCTATGCCGAAAGCGTTGCGTATCAACATGCGGGAGGAGATCCAGACGTAACGGAATTCATCGGTGGTCGGCATATCATATCAAAGTGCTTGGAAAACACCACTCAGTGTCTTGGTAAGTGTTTTGAATGAGAGCTAATTTACCATATCAGGCACTGACGAAATTTGTACAGAGACGAGAGATGGCGGAACCCTACAGAACCTACCCAGGAGCTCATCAAGCGATCAAAACAATGCCAATTTCTCCTACACCTTACAGATCGATGACGCTCAAGTCTTGTGCTTAACACAGAGCGAACAAACCATTTTGCCCACAACAGAGGATGTATCTCCAACACCGAGCGCCAAGAAGCCTTGGGCTTCTGGCGCATTCTCACCTGGGCAATCGACTTCCGACCACTCGGACTTTTGTCGAAGATGTTGTTCAGACTCTTCGTCACCTGCAGAATCCGACATGCTTTCGATCTCTGACGGTTCTGAAGACATGGAGCTAATTTCGGACGATGACCCGATTATGTCTGTCATTAAAGGCTTGGCCCGTCATCTTGTGGCAGAGTTCCGATCCGCCGCAGGAAGGCAAGCCTGTCCAAAAGGTGACACAGATAAGCGGATGGCCTCAAGGGACCATCGAGGGCCTTCATTCTCTGACCCGTTGCCTCCATCTTCAAGGCATTCCGGCTCGTACAGAAAACGAAAGCGTGATGATGGCGACGATCCCGACAAAGAACAATCTTTCTCATCTTCAACAGGATCTGCACATACTAGCAGGAGACGATTCGCGTGTCCGTTTTGGAAAAGTTCTCCCGGGAAGTACCGCGATTGTTTCGTTCACAAGCTCAATCGAATTCAAGACGTCAAACAGCATTTATCACGAAGACATACACCGGAACACTATTGCGGTCGCTGTTCAACTGTTTTTCGGAATAAGCAAAGTTATCTCGACCATATTTCCAACCCAGAAGGGCTCTTCTGCACACCTTCGACTAACTTGGATGGCATTTCAACAGATCAGAGACAAAAGCTTTGCCGGAAGTCAGACCCAAAGCTTTCGCCTGAAGGAAAGTGGTTCGCAATTTGGGATATCTTATTTCCAACGCATCCAAGACCCTCCTCTGTTTATCGTGATGAGGGCATCCCAGAAGACTGGGTCTTATTCAAAGACTTCTGCCAGAGAACTGCAGACATGATACTGGCAGAGCGCACGTTTCAGGTCCCCCGAGAGTCCCACCAAACAGTCCCTTCCAGAGATATTGATCAGAGGCATCTGAGACAAATTATCATAGAAGGAGTACATATACTGATTGAACAGTATCTTTCTATTCATCATTCAGATTCCGGCGCAACACAGAGTACACCTTCCAGCCTTCAAAGCAGCAATTCCTTGTCCGTTCCATGTGAGACCCCATCTGGATCAAACGCGGATAGTGGCATAGTCGTCAACCAGCAGAACTATCCCATAGAGTGGCATCTGGGTTCAATCGAGACTGGCGGGGCGCTTCTTGGCGCTTCGACTCTAATGGCGCCTGTCGAAAACACATTCAACACCTCCCTGCCCTCTGTAAGAGTCGAAACAAATGGTTCGCGAGCTATTCGGGATGAAGATCACGATATCGACGTCAACGCCTCGCTTCAAGAGCTTTTCAGCAGTCGGTATGAGACAGACACAAACCAAATTGACAGTATACAAGATTTGGATCACAGCCTGATAGAGCAGAGCTCACTGATCAACGGACTCGATCAGGATAACATCTTTAGCCTCGATAGTTTCGACGCTTACGGGAATTTGAACGTGGGCATTCTTTCTGATGACGAAGAGGAGACAATGGCGGACTCCGGGAAAGGAGAATAGGCAATCGATAGTATCCCACTTACCATGTTCAAATAAGTATGCCTCGCAGGTTTCCAAGCCCTCCGTCTCCGCGGGATCAACAAGCCCTTTCTCACAAAAATGTTATTGATATGACCTGGCCTCATTAAAGCAGGTTACGTCAGATTATACTCTCTCACCCAAGGTGGCTTTATATTCATTCTTCTAGAGTTCACCCATCAAGCCGCTCTACCTATTGCAAAGCCGTCACAGCAATATCGCCTATGAGTGTGGTCTCATGATTCAGCTCACCAAGGCCAGCGTGAGGCTCAGTAGATGCCAGTCTTTCTCGCTGACATAAAATACTAGCCTGGTTCTAACGAGACGGTATTTGACACTTGGGGATATACATTATTGGCTTGGTTCATGGCGCCTGCTGCTTCTTATTTCAAGCTTAGGGTCTAGCTTCGAGAATCTCATTCGGCCTCTACACCGTCGGCATGCACTGGCGAGCGACTTTGAAATCTACGCAGCACCCTAAGTCAAAGCAAATCACTACAGATAGTGGACAAGGAGAGAGCTTGCCCGGAATGGCATGCCGGCTTACCCCGTCGGGCACTAGGCTCAACGGTTCCTCAAAGACATATGCTGTGCCGCTTCTTTTTGGTCTGGATGTAAACAGGCTCCACTCGCGATGCACGTACATGGATACATAAGGGACTTCTGATGCTTACCCCCCGGTGAAAGCTCCTGTCTTACCCTCTTTTGACAGGGGTGTAAGCAGGAGGACCCTGGTGCCTGTTCTCGCCCTCAGCTTGTCAGGGTTCAATCGCGCGGAGTTGGCAGCATTCCCGTTCTGACGTTCTTGCACAGCCTCATAAGTGTTTCTCAAGTGCATACTCTTCTCGGTAATATCTCACCCTCGCAGCCATGACCACCGTCATCGCCAGAAAACGCAGCCTTTTATTTAAGCCTCCCCATTGTCTTCTCATTGCTAGCTACAAGACGCACACGCCCTCGCTGAGTTCCTCTGATTCTAGCCTTCAGCATGGCGTACCCTAACAATGTTGGCATCAAGGCCATTGAGATTTACGTCCCCGGTCAGGTTGGTAGTTTACTAGCGGCTGTCTGCAGCTTCATACTCTCTGAGGTCCAATAATTGACCCAAACCCTCAGGCCTTGGACCAGTCGCTCTTCGAACAACATCAGGGCGTTTCGGCTGGAAAGTACACCATCGGTTTGGGCCTCAAATACATGAACTTCTGCAACGACCGTGAAGGTGAGTGCACATGATGCGACAGCCCCGCAGCCTCTGATAAAAGCGCGGTTTTGGAGTGCCGCTCCGTATCCCTATCACCTACTGACACAACGACCCAAGATGCGACATCCCTTGCCCTCACGGCAGTGTCCTCTCTCTTGAAGAAGTACAACATCGATCCCAAGTCCATTGGCCGCCTAGAGGTCGGCACAGAGTCCCTGATTGATAAGGCAAAGTCTATCAAGACTGTGCTGACCCAGCTCTTTGAGCCCGCTGGCAACACGAGCCTGGAGGGTATCGACACCATCAACGCGTGCTACGGAGGCACGAGTGCTCTTTTCAATGCCGTCAACTGGGTCGAATCTCGCTCTTGGGACGGTCGCAACGCAATCGTGGTGGCCTCGGACATTGCCCTCTACAAGGAAGCCTCCTCGCGGCCGACCGGCGGCGCCGGCTGTGTCGCCATGCTCGTGGGCCCAGACGCGGTGCTCGCGCTGGATCCGGCACTCAAGGGTACCTTCATGACCCATGCCTACGATTTCTACAAGCCCGATCTCAAGGCAGAGTTCCCCGTAGTCAACGGGCACGAGTCTCTCCGATGCTACACCTCTGCGCTGGACGGCTGCTACAACCGCCTTCGGGAGAGAGTCGAGGAGGCCAACGTGAAGGCGAACGGCCACGGACCCAAGACTGATACGCGGAGCCTGTTGGACATCTTCGACTACATGGCGTTCCACACCCCCAACTGCAAGCTTGTCAGCAAGTCATACGGACGTCTTCTGTACAACGACTACAAGCAGGGTGGGGACGAGGACACCTGGGGGAAGGTCCCAGCCGAGCTCCGCGAGTTGAGTCACGAGGACTCCCTGAAGAGTAAGGAGCTGGAGAAGCTTTTTGTGACCCTGTCAAAGGATCGCTTCAAGTCGCGAGTCGAACCGTGCATTGCTGCTCCCACACAATGCGGCAACATGTACACGGCCAGTCTGTATTGCTCCCTGATCAGTTTGATCAGTAACATCGACCTGAAGGATTCAGTGGGAAAGACGATTGGCATGTTCAGCGTAAGTCATCTCTTGCTCTTCAAGCCCTCAAAAGCTCCAAGTGTACTAATGATTCTTGTCTTGCTAGTACGGGAGCGGAATCGCCAGTACTCTCTTTGCGCTCAAGGTCACAGGTGATCTCACCGAGATGGTCCAAAAGATTGATATCATGGATCGGTTGAGTCAGCGCAAGATCTCGACTCCTGAAGAATATGAAGAGGTAACCAGCCACGTTGATCATTATGACATTGCAGTTGCTGACCACAAACAACCAGGCCTGCGCCCTCAGATTGAAGGCTTACGGTGCCAAGAGCTTTGAGCCGACTGGCAGCATCGAGAACATGGCCCCGGGCACATACTACTTGAAGAAAATTGACGAGGCGTACCGTAGAACGTATGCCGTGAAGGAGTAGAGAAGGGATATAAAGATGATGTGCTGATGAAAAGCGTCATCTCTCCCGCTGCCTTTACCAGGGTCCGATCCAGAACATCAGCAGGTAGAATCTAGAAGGCAAAGATTAGACGTGCTTATAGCTAGCATAGATTGTTCAGCGCCTTAAAATGAATGAAGAAACTCTAAGCTACGGAATTACATGTTTTCTTTCTTCTCTATTTGCTATGATCTTAGGGTCATCCAGAAAAGCGCTCCAATTACGGACTACCGTCACAATGATATGGATCGTCTATGAACATCGCAAAATCTGGCCCAACCCCACCAGCATCATCGCGAAAGCGCCATTCAACATTGCACAACCAGATTCAATTGCCTTTGCTTCTACATCTCCTCCGGCAATAGACTGCCGCAGCTTGGTGTATGCCCTCGTATTATCGGAGCTTGCTTCCATAGTCGAAAACCGCACGGTAACATAGCTACCACGCATTACGAACTTGGCTCACGGCTTCAGCTAATACTTCGTGTAGGGAGTGACATCAAATTCTTGTGATATGTCAATGAATCACCCTATCTCAACCTCAAGTGCGTGGTGGGCGTGTGTTGATGCACGACCTTATCCCTCTTTGACGCCTGGCCACATGCGTCAACATCAACATCGCCAGAGCCCTGAAGTCACCATGAAGACAGCCCATTCTCGAAACTCGTGTTCAACCCACCTATGTAAGGGCTTGGGTTGTAGGTGTTGACGTTATTGATGAGGTGGATGATATGACTGGGGCGACGTCAAATGTCCAACTGGATAAGGAGGGAGATTTAGGTAGATAAGTGTGCTGCTGCTCTGGGAGCTTTTCTCGAAGAAGGCGAAGGATAAGGCAGCAAGAATGATGATGCTGATGAAGCAGAAGAAGAACTCTAATATAAGACTGATTGCTGATGGGGCAGGTGTCGGCGTAGAACAAGCTATAGAGGTCCGACTTGGAAGTGATGAGCCCCTAGATGAGGCGGGCAGTGAAGGGAATTTCAAGATCGTGAGGCCGCAAGGCTTGTGAAAGATGCTGTCCGCGTTTGACTTGTAGATGATGCAATCCTTAATGAGGGTGGGGATGATGACAATCTGCTTGTTGGCATGGTGGATTGGATGCTGGATTGAGAGGGTGAGACCATCCCGCACCGACCGTACTTCGCCTGGCACGAAGCAGGGTTGCAATGGTCAAAGGTTTTGCCACACTAGTCAAGGATAACATTAGAAAAGGATATTGAGTTGAATCTCCGCGGGTGAACCTACGTAGTTGTATTCACTACAACAGGCCCCCAATTTGCTTTCTAAACACGTCTGCCCCCCAAAGCTGGCACCGCATCGAGCGATTTGGGAAACGAGTTGCGTTGTAGGAGGCGTCGGAGAAGGAGAGGAAGCCGAAGATGAGCGTGTGGAATTCGAGGAAGTGTAAGTATATGGAGACGAGATATGGAGCGGCGAACGCCTCCCTTTGCAATTCCCATACTCGGGCTGACATCCAATGTTGCAATAGTGAAACGTGGCCCCGCTGTGGTCTTTAATAAGCATTGAATAGGCTGAGAGACGTAAACTTGGTCCAATCTTACTCACCACCAGCCAAACTCTGAGCAACATGAACCAAACGTGCTGCTCAGGCATGTTGTTCCAAACTTTTTTCCGCATCGAGCGCCTGGCGTTATACTCATGCCGTTGACAAGAATACTGAAAAGAAAGATTGCCAGCATTGGAGAATGCATTGTGGGCGTCTGGTGCAAGTGTAGTGGTGAGAAGATATCAATCGGGTTGAGTGATCGCTTTTGCATTGCCAGAATGCGGCAGGCAGTTTATAATCAGATTACTGCAAAGGTCGAACTCGATAAAAGCACAAGTGGCAGAAGTGGCTTGCATACCTGGGCGTGAAATAGACAGGCAATATTCACTCAATTGAGAAGGGCCAGGCCACCTTAACAGGTTCTCGACAACTTGTCTTTCCCAAGCCGAGAAATTCATATTCCTTTCTCCCATGGCTGCTCTCGCTGTCAATTTAAAGTTTGATCTCGATGTATAGGCTCGTGGGCTATGGGCCCCATTGATTAGCTGAGTGCTGCCCCTGACGAATTTGTCTGGGCGAGAATAACACAAGCCCAGTCTGTGATGCCACAAGACACTGGTGAATGCGATGATGTGGTGACAATCATCACTAGCAATTTCTAACACAATATACAATAAGCACCGAGGTGCTTTTATTGCTTTTACCTCCACTATGAATCCCATTCTGGTGGGCTGAAAGTTTCCTCAATACATTTCTGCTGTTCATTGTACGGTGGAGCTATCAGTTGCCGAAATGGCTGAGCAATGTGGCGTTTAAGCTTAAATTGGCAAGCCACAGCTAGTAGAATACAGAGATCGATAAGCTTCGGAAGTGCAGTAGTTGACTTGATGTTTCCTCCCGCCTCATTCTCGGCATTTGAGGTCCTCCTATCTATTGGATGCTCTAACAGATACCCGCAAAGGGCAACGGGCGGCTCGCCTTCGATGACTATTGGCAAGTTTCTCTCGGCCAAATCTATGTTAGGTCTGCGCTCATTGCCAGCGGTCAACAGTCGAGATAACACGAACATTTATTACAATTAAGGACATGAAAGACCGCACTCTGTTGTCAACTTCAAGGAGGTAGACATGATGTCATAGGAATCGGAAAGAATATCGGGTTACGGCGAAGCCACACGTTTTCTTAGGGAGTATGGCGCCATGTATACAATGCCTTACTTACGATCAAGCCGACTTTCTTCGCGTTTTGACTCCAAGCCAAGTCCTCGACATCGGCTCTGAAGTCTTGAGATTAATCTGCAACCAGGTTTGTCACGGCTCTCGAAATAGCGAGGACCGGTCACTTACTAAAGAAGAAAGAGCCTTGAACGGACGAGAGCATGGTTTGGAGTCATCGTGGGTTGGTCTGGTGGTTAGGGGCATTTCCGATGATTCTCCAAAAGCTTCTTGGTCTAAGGTAGGCCACGAGAAGACTTTCGAGACACGTGTATTTGCCATATTCGACGAGTGCTTGCTCCTCATCGTGAGGATGGCTTCCTCAGATAATCCCTAGGGCGCACAGCGGGTGCAGAACCCCACTCTAGAGACGGCCTTCGGATCAAACCCATTTTGTAGTACACCGCTGACTGCTCAACTCACGAGACCTTCCCATCCCGTCGGGCGTAGTTCAATACTGCAGACCCCACGTGTGGAGCGCACCCAATCATGCGCAGCGTTGACACTTCTCATATCACGTTAATTAAAGCCCAAATTGAGATCAAGCTTCTTTCGGAGAAAATGGTAGAGAACAGATTTCCGGGGTTAGACCAAGTAGATGATTCTGACTCGCGTAGAGATAAGGAGAGGAAGTTCTAGAACATGATGAAGGAACACGTACCCGTCTTCAACTTGCGCATCTGTTCTCTCGTTTTCGATTTAACAAAGTTCACGAGGCGCGAATCACGAACCTGGGCCAGATTGATCGCCAACCGTCGGCAATAGCAACAGCAGCATGGCTACCCACGCATCAAGAACAGTGGACATACCCTATGTCAAGCGGAGCGATGAAGGCAATATCCCGAATCATGCGCAGATGTTCTCCCACGATGCCGAGTTTCTCGATGTTCAGCCAGCAGACGTTCACGATGCCCGGGCGACCGACCGAGAGCTTTCGATACCACGCAACGGTTTTCAATACGCGCGACTGAATGAACCGCCTCAAATTGACTACCTGGACGAGGATCAAGTCAAGAAAACATACTTCCCGGAGCTTGAGAAGTTGCTGGAGAAAGAGTATGCTTTTGATGTCTTCTCTTGGCCAGGCACATGGGGTTGCCTCATGATATCGGAATGCTGACGAGTTGGAATCGGCGCGACAGGCTTGGCGCTTCTGAAGTAAAGGCTTTCCACCATGTAGTGCGCAACGTAACATACGAAGACGGCATGGCCTACACCCGAAAACACCGCTGTCCAGCCCGGAGACCTCACGTCGACGTAACCGATAAGTTCGCGCCGATTCTGATGAGCTGGGACTGCCCCGACATGCATGCGGACGTGCATACCAACGGCAAGCACTGGCAAATGGTCAACGCGTGGCGGCCGCTGAAGACGGTGCGCAAGAACCCCGTAACCGTCGCTGATACGGCATCCATGGCCTGGGAGGACTACTTGACCGTTCCGCAGCCAGAGGTTGGGCCTGGAGTTGAGGGATTCTGGCTGCAAAGACCTCAGGATGCAGACCGGAAGCATGATTGGTGGTACATGGCGGACCAAACACCCGAGGAGGTTTTACTCTTTCTGCAGCACGATTCTGAGGGGGCCCAGGTGGTGGCTCACACGTCTTTTACGCTGCCAGGACCGGCTCCGAAAGAGCCGAGAGAGAGTATTGAAGTTAGGTTGTTTGTTGTTTACTGATGATAATTGAAGGATGTCACATTACACTCAACATTGAATACAGTAATCGTGACTCTTCACAAGTTACGTTCTAACTAAGTTTTTTTCAACAAGCTCTTTGAAAATACAGGCTCTATGGTAAGTCCTGCGGCATTTTCTGAATGCCATTCATGTGCTCAGCTGAGAGTCATCTCTCTTGGAGAAGTCTTGTAGTCCTTCATGGACCGCCTGAAAGGAACATTCTCTAATCGAGACTTGCGGAACAAGATGCAAGATCATGGACTCTTATCGAAAATCACCTGCAGAGGCGGTCTTTGTACCTCACGACCAGAATCGACCAGAGTCAGTTGCCTGTATTCAGGTATAGAACGCGGCTATTCAAGGCAACAAATCTCGGCACTCTCAATCTTCATTTTCAATTTTTCCCTTCATCTTCCCACCGGCGACTGTAAGTGAAAAGCAACATAAACCCCCCTCTTCAATCGAAGTCGGCTTATCAACCGAGCTAACATGCCTTCAGCGTCTTGGCATTCCCAGCTTTGGGAAAACTTTCCATGTTCATCTCCTATGAATCTTACGTACCGGGTGAACCAGCTTTGGGAGGAGTCACTTTGGCCTGAGTACACAATCCGCAGAGTCGTGCGCGCATCAAACAACGCACCACGATCATTTAAATGTACTCTTCTGGTGTCGGTATGCCTTCAACGACCCGTGGACACGTAGCTAACAGATTTAAAAGCGAGGGAATAGACATGCAAGCTTACATTGACTCTTTGCCAGAAGAAAGAGAGAGGCAAGCCGGCCCCTTTCTCGACCCGCTGCGAGACAGACGAGAGTGGGAATCCAAAGTCAGCAAAGCGATGACCCGCCTGAACCGCAAATCGCTCCTGTTCCGCGTGCCCACAGAGATCAGGGACATGATTTACGACTTCGTCGTGTTGGGTACATGCATGCCTCAACAGGAGTTTATCGATCTGGGAGTGCCCCTGGGGGCACGGTTTTCGCGTTGGAAAAGGCGACGGCTTCAGCGCCTGCATGAAGTCTGTCGTGATTTCAGGGACGAGCTCTTGGACCGCTTTCTCGGGTTAAACATCGTCAGAATGACGCTGCATGCTTCGGATTTCTCCGGCGACTTGATCCTCAGGAAAGGGAAGGTCATTGCTACGAAACATTTGTTTATGGCGTTTCTAGAACGAGTCGAACACTTCGCGTTGCATCACGAGGGCGGCCTCAGGCCGTTTTGGAAAGACACGCCGGGGCAAGCTGGGATATTGTTGGTGCAATCGATGCCTCAACTCCACGAGTTGACAATCTACCCAACGGAGGAGACGACGCACCTCGACGGCGACTTTTTGTTCTTTGTGCAGCAAGTGTTGATGAGTCACAGCCTCAAAAGGCTCATCTTCTTTGACACTTTCGGCGTTGTCGAAGAGAGCGACTTTGAGTGGGCGAAGGAGATGGAGTCAACGCGCCGGATTGAGGTAGCCTGTCTGCGGCCCGACAAGCCTGTGCCGGGACCTGTGCGACGTGAGAACGAGCGCTTCGACGACCGAGACCTGCTTGGGGATTGGCCTTGCCGTGAGAGATACTTCAGCGTGATGGGGATTCAGTTCACTTCCCTGCCAAGTCTAGCGGAGAACAACCGCGTCAAGTTTGTCATCGCTTAACACTTCGACATCTTGATCTGGCTTCACTTGAGGGGCTTGCTCGACCATGGATGGTATTGATGGCATATGAGACTACGCAATGTTGCGCAAGTATTTTGGTGAACTTTGAATCATAGACTTGAGGATTTGTGTGCTGGTTTCGACTTCCTTTGACACTTATTCTTGAGCGCACTGAATGTTGCGACAGTTGACCTGAGCCTCATTTTCACGTTGCATAAGATGTGTTTTATTTACAGCGTGTTTTCAACCCGCAAGATGTCCGGGCAACTCGGGAGCCTGCTGTGTCTCAACTCGGATGAGAAAACCGCGATGAATGTACTTGAGGCTCTGGTATTATTTGAGATTGCGATGTTCCACGTGAATCGGCCTGGTTGAACGTATCCCTTTCACTTTCAAGTCAGTCCACCAGCCTATACTGGAGTTGGTGGGCGGGTGGAGGTACTCGTGTACGATACAGCAAGGTACAAAGACGGAAAAAGACCAAGCAACTCGAGTAGATAAAACAAAAGAGGTGAACATGCTATTACTACATTCCTAGTAACCACAGAATAAGCAGAAGTTGATAAGCATCAACGTGAATCCAACTTCCCCACGGGGTCACGTCCACAGAAACAACACAAACACGCGTTTAGCCAAGCAAACTGCCGAGCACGCTGACAGGTCGGCTTCACAGATAAGCAACGCGGCGCGAAACTCTCTCCGGCACAGACTGCAACGCTTCAATGCCCGCTATTATTTACCCGTCGTCACATCCCCTCCCCTCATCCATCCGTGTCAATATCAACAGACTCGAGCTGAACGCGGGGTTGTGGGAGCCAGGCAGGTCTGTGAATATCACCCCCACAAACCGGGTGCGGATTGCGACGTGGGCTTGTCCGGGCAGTCTGAGTCCCCACCCTGTCGTGATTACATCATCACCAAGAGAAAGAAGAGCGAGTGGGTGATCATCGTCGTTGCAGTCGGGTTGAAGTTGTTGCCCGGGCTGGCCGGGGTCCGCAGTCGCCCGCCCGGATCGACAGAGGGGCGCGCGCGACGGCTGCGGTTGGTGTGGTCTGGTGGTGACCCTGCAGTGCCGTATCGAACGCGCGGAAGCCGTTGAAGGCGGTGGGATAACCTACCCTTTGCTTTTTCCTCCCCCCAAGACGCGTAGAAATCGGCAACCACTTCGTCAAGAGATTTCTTCGAGTAAGTGGGATGGTTGGATCGGTGAGGCTGACCGCCGGTGGTCACCTCATGATGGGCACTCTACATGAAGCAGCATCTGGAGAAGAAGCAATCTCGTGAGAGAGCTTGGCCTTCGGGGCGGTCGCATGCCGCATGTGATCGACAATCAGTTGGATGGAGCCTTATCAACCCAGATTTGCAGCTGCCGTCGCCGTTGATCCGGGCAGCAGCAGACGGGCAGAAGAGTGTGTGTGCTGTGTGACCGCGTGGCGCGACATAAGCTCATCTGTGAGATTACCTAAAAATAGACCCGTGTAGGTGGTGTTTTTTTTCTCCTATGTCACAACGAGTCGTAATAAAAGTCCCGAGACCACTCGCGAGAGGCAATAAATTGGAGAAGAGGGAAAAAACGAATGCACGAACATACACTACACCAACTATTGTCGTATGCAATCAGACCTTTCAGAGACAAGAGACAGCCTGATGGCACTGCACTGTGGCAACTGTGTGCGCAACACACCACGAAAAGACAGGGCCAAGAGGCAGCCTGCCAATCATTGGCATAAAAAAACATTGGCAAGAAAAACAGGTTCCCTGCCCCTTGACAAAACCTTAACGACTCAGGGGGGGTGTCGCCGCACTTGGCGCCGTCGTTGACGAGCAACACCCAGACTACCAAAACTCAATTTGCCTTGTGGACAGTGGCCCGCGGTTCGTCTGAAGATGCTTGGCATTCCCGGTCTTGGCAGAACAATCTTGGGGCGGCGGTCAAGAAGGAAGACAGGATGATGATCAACATAGGAAGAATGATGAATGGAAGGATACGCCTGAGCGATAGTCTTGACACACGGGACGCGGACGTCATGTCCTGGCGAACGGATATTCGACCACGAGGTGAAGAGGAGCAAACGAATTTCAGTTAAATGACAGTTGACAGTATGACACTGTGTTGTTTATTTCATCCAATGTCCCAGAGTTCATGCCGCGGACGGAGCTGCGCACGGGGATGATTGGGGGGG
>JABGLZ010000354.1:0-23760 GCA_014705045.1 Colletotrichum theobromicola | reverse complement strand
AGAGAGAGAGAGAGAGAGAGAGAGAGAGAGAGAGAGAGAGATTCGGACAAAAAAGGTGCCAATTTTTTTCTAGACATGCATATCATGAGGATAAACCGGGACCACGAATCATAACGATATCACGGACGGGGACACACACACACACACACACACATTTCACCTGCCAAAAAAATCGTACAAAGCATGGAAAAAGAGATAGATGCTTAGCATAAGGATGGGGGGTATATCTAGCCACTGGTCCTACTACCACCACCGAGCATCATTGCATGATAATCATACTGCCGCCAAGCGGCCCTGCAATCCTTCCCACTCGCGTGATCCAACAATCTGCACATCTCGTCCGCCACCGGGCACCATCTTGCCGTCCGCGTCCGGCAGACGAATCTGCAGCCTCGCCGCCACGTTTCTCATCATTTGCTTCTTCTCCGCCGAGGCATCCTTACGGCCCAGCACCACCTCCGACTTCTTCAGCACCGAGTCCCGCCAGCTCTTCCACGCCGCGAGGTCCTCCTTCTGCTTGGCCGCATGGTACTGAGGTGTACTGCGTGCCGGCTTCCACGCCAACTTGTCTTCTGGCAGACTGCCGAGATCGAACACCTTGGCAGAAGTTGTGAACTTGACCAATTCGCTGAGCACGTCCTTGCCCTCGGCCATGACCAAGGCACGACGCTGCTCGACGACGGACGGGGCCTTTGTGAGTGGCTCAGCCAGCCAATCGTAGTTGTGCTGCTCTGTCGTCCTGGCACGTCTGTTGTCATCGCGAAGGTAACGCACGGCAGCTTGCAGGCTTGCAATGTCGCTCTTGAGAGCGTCCATCTCGCGAGCCGTGGCGACGGCACGCTCCTGTCCAGCCTTGGCACCCGCAGCACCGGCACCATCCGCGAAGGCCTTGCTGTCGCCAGCAATCTTCTTCCACTTGTCACGGTCCGTCTCCAACGTCTTAAGCTCGCGATCCTGCTTATCAATGTCCTCCGCAAGACTGGCGGCCTTTTGCTTGGCGGCCTCAATCTGAGCCTCGAGATCCTCGATGCGAGAGGCTTTGGCATTAGCATCCTTCATACGCGATTCGAGGGTCTCTATCTTGAGATTCGCCGTGCTGAGAGTCTCCTCGCGCTGCGCAATAGCCCTGCGGGCCTCATTGTGCTCCTCCTTAAGGCGGCGCATTTCCTCCTCAGCGTCGACCGGGATCGTCTTGATGGCCTTGAGCTCCTGGGACCGGAGTTTCCATGGCGCGGGAGTGACGTCGAACTCTTGAGTCTGCGACAGGTCTGTGCTGAGTGCAGCCAAGTCGGAGATTTGACCTGTGAGGGTACGAAGTCTAGCCAAGTAGGTAGAGAACAGATCGGACTCGCTCGACGAAGCGACCTTGACAGTGGCCTTGGCGATTGTGTCTTGGATCTCGCGGTGCGTGTATGGCTCACTGCGGCCCTCCTCGTGCAGAAGAAGGTGAAGGTCCAGACCAATCTCGCGGGCCAAGGCGGCAAGTTGGCGGGTGGCGTCCAAGCACTGCTCAAACGACTCCTTGGTTTCATGCGGCAGCGCCAGAGACCTGGCCTTGAGGTCCTGGAGAGCTCTGACAGCCTTGCCGGCGATAACCTTGGCGCTGCGGGTCTGGGTGACAACCAGCTCGGCCTTCTTAGTGAAGTGCTGCGCCATGTCGTCCTCGTCAGACTCGGCAGGCACAACTCGCTCGACCATGGCTCGCAACGTAGCAAATGTGGTAGCGGCAGAGTCTAGGTGGCTCTGCATCACCAGAGTTTGCATGTAGGTGTCCTCGGCGAAGTCAGGCAAGTCGTTCGTGAGGTGAACCTCGGCGAGATGCGACATAAGTGCGATGGTGCGCTGGAGCTCATCCGCGCACTTCTTTTCCTTGAGCTCATCGCGGCGAAGACCGTCGATCCATCCATTGAGAGCACGCTCAACAGGCTCCAACTCGAACAAGGCGTTCTGGTATCGCTGGAACTGCTCGATGGAGCAATGGCTGATGGCGTTGGTGAAGCGCTCGCACATGGATGCGACCCATGTAAGCTTGTCAATGGCGTCGCATGCAGCAAAGATGTCGTCCTCGTGGCCAGGGTGGGGCTGGCCGTTGACACGCTCCTTGATGAAACCTTGCAGAAGCTCGGCCTTGAAAGCCAGTCTCTTGAAGCGCAGCAGGGCGAGAACAGAGTCTTGATCCTCCTTGTAGGTATCCGGAAGGAAGAGCTTGACGATCTCGAGATGCTGCTCGGCTTCTTGAGCCTCCAGCCTGCGCAGCTCGAGGTCGATAGTCTTGACCTGGGCCTTGGAAGCGGATATCTGAAGCTTCATGTTCAAGTCCATCATGGCACGGGACTTGCTGTTGAGCTGTTCTGACTCTGTCTCCGTCACTGCGTGCGATGCACGCATGTCCTCCAGATCGCTCTGCAAGCTGGTAACCAGACCTCGGAAGCGGGAAAGAGTGTACTCCATATCCTCCAAGGCCTCTTCTTGCTCGCCGGCTCGTCGAGCCTGCTCAGCAATAACACTGTCCTTGAAGTCGAGTTCCTCTTGCATCTCCTTCTCATTCTGCACGTGGTTGATTTCGAGCTCGTCGTTGACCTCCTTGAGATTCTCGAGATCCTCAATCACGGCCTTGAGCTCTTCAATCTGCTCAGACATGCTCATATTGCGTTCGGTCAGGTCCTCAATCGTATCTTCGGCGCCGAGTGCTGTATCCAGCTGCTGACGAAGATCCTCGACAGCAGCCTCAGTCTGGGCAAGCTTCTCCTTGGCTGCTTCAAATTGCTCTTGCACAGCAGTGTAGTCTTGCAAGTCGCTCTCCAGAGTCTTGATCTGGTCCTTGAGCTCCTCCTCTTGCTGTTGCGTCAAGTCTCGAAGTCGCAGAAGAGCCTCGCGAAGGCGCTCGTTTGTTCTCTCCATCTGTAACCAGCCGGTGCTGGCACGCTCTTCCGATGACATGCCCTGACCAAACTCTGCGTTTTCCTCGCGAAGAATTTCTACCTCGAGTTCCAGCTCCTCCGACTTTTGCTTCAAAGCCTCGAGCTCGACCTTAAGAACTTCTGCCGTCTCCTCGGCCATCTCTCGATCCAGCGTTGCCAGTTCCAAAGCCGTCTCGTGCTCCATCTGGATGTTCTCGATGGATTCAAACCTAGTCTCCGCCTCCTTCAACTGTTTCCGCAGCTCATTGTTCTCGTTCTGCTGCGGTTGATACTTGGCTTGCAGCTTTTGGATAATAGACTCGAATCTATCCCTCTCGCCTTGAACTTGCTCCAGCTGTTTCAACTTTTCCCTGTCTTCTAGTCTCTTTCGTTCAAGGACTTTCAACTTGGCCTTGAGGTCCTCGATTTCCTTGTTGGCAGCGGCTGCGTTTGTTGTAGAACGGGCGGTAGTTGTTGTCGCTGGCCTTGCGGATGTACTTGAAGGACCGGCAGAGCCTGATGTCAGCTTCTCGAGAGCCTTCGTCCTTGCTTGAACGGGGCTGTTGTCGCCAACATCCTTGGATGGCGACGTCGCGTCATCCCCGCTCTCGGTGGACTTTCCACCTCCCATGTCCGCCGACGGTCGTCTCGCAGCAGAGGCTGTCCTTCCGGTCATGGAGAGCCGGCCGCTCGTTGGCCTTGCGGAGGTCGGCCTCGCCGATACTGAAGAAGTTGACGGCTGTCGCGTCCGCGTGGTAGGTATCGGCGGTGGGCCCATGGACGTTCGCGTGCTGGATACGCCTGGGCGCGTAGTCTTGGTTCCCACAGCCGATGTGCGAGTGTTTGACGGGGTAGTAGTTCGTGATGGCGCGCCGCTCGATGTAGCCGATCCGAGCTGTTTCGTTGGCGACTTGGTTGGTGACTGGGCGCTCCATGTTACTCATCTCTGTCCCTTGATTCAATCCGTTGCGACAACTGGACACTTACCCTGAGCATACCCGACGACGGCCGAGACCCCTTAGGTCCCGGGCTCGGGCTCGGCGCGTTCAGGCTCATCCTCTTAGTCAATCCCGAATCTGTCGCCGCCCGCCCGGTTCCCGGATTGAAGCTGCTCGGCCGGCTAGGCCTGCGAGCTGCGGGCTTCGCAGTCGCCGGGGCCTGGGCGATGATGGCCAGCGTCGTGGGCCGTACGAACATGCCATGGCCCATTCCACAATCGAAATAACGTTCGCCCTGAACGCTTCCATCGTTCTTCCCGCTGTCGTCCTCAAGCTCGATACCGACCCAATCACCGCTCGCGAAGTGGGTTGTGCCGACAAAGCGCACGATGCCGGTCCGACCATCCGACAGACGCACCGTCTGTCCAAGTCCTAGGTCCGACATTGTTGCAAGGCGCTCTCCGTTAAGATATAAGCATATTCGATGTTGTGTTGTCGTTGGGTTGCGGGCCTATGGAGAAGCTCCCCGTGATGTGGTGTGGATGTTGACGTTGTGTTTAGATGTCGTTCTAGGGGGCCATTGGATGCGCGTCCAGTAGAATAGACGCGCTGAGACCTGCCCGGAGCTTGCTGCGGCACCAGCTGCAGGGGCAGTTGGAGCTATGCTGGGGTGATGTATGTCAATTGAAACTCATGCCTGATTGGCCCGTGTGTCTGCCTTGCAACTCAGCGCCCATACAGTGCGATGCAAGGCCCATATTTGGACTTCCTACATTGCATAAAATAAACACATGCAGCACAACAAGCACAAGTTTGGTAAGAGGGGTCTGCAGTGCAGACAATGCAAAGAACAGCACTAACAGTCAACACAACAAAGCGGCAAACGGTCCTCAAAGATTCAGACAGAGACATTGTCTTACTTGCCCTGACATGGCACATTGGCGCCTCTGAGCTTGCACATCACCGCGAACCTTAGAATCAATCGCGCCCTGGCTGCAGTGCTGCATCAACGTCCTCCAGTCCGACTTGGAACCAAGGCAACACACCATCCTCCCGCGATGTCGACCTCTCGTGGTTGCAAACGGGCCCTCCGCAAAACTCATTCGATCATGACGGCTCGTTATTTTCCTATCTACGCCTACGCTATGTCGAGAAACAAGACAAGAAACGGTCTCGACGCGACTGTCAACTCTGACCAAATTGCCAAAAACATAAGGATATCAAATCATTAAATCCGCTTTTATCGTCCTTGTCAGCCTCGACCAAATCCCTCCTGGAAATTGGCTCCCCGAATCCATTCAATTACCTCGAAACAAATGCGCCGCTCAGTCTTCTCGTCTAGTGATTTGCCGTGCGCAATCCTAACCACAATTACACCGGGACCTCTGAACTCCACGGCACCTCCTCTGGCAACTTCGTCCTCCGCAGCAGTCTTGACGTATATGACAAGGTCGGGGCCAATGACACCTCTCCAAAGGGTTGACATCCATTGCCAATGATCGACAGGGGCGTACGAGTCGGAAATGGGAATCATGCAAGCGTACTTGTCCGATATGGTCAAGCTGAAGCCCGCGGGAAGCAGCGCAATGGGTGTCTTGGCCGGTACCGATATCGAGTTGTGCCTCGACCCGACCAGCACCTCCCCCTCCGATGCCCTTCTGCTTGGCGGATGATCATCAAGTCCGAAGGCTGGCTTGGTGGTGATGTGCTTGACGATCTCCCTCGACTTCTCGTGCCACCTCACCATGGTCTGCATGTAGTTGGAGAACAGCTCTGATGCCTGAAGACTCGGTTGCGAGTGACTGCTCTTCCTGCTGCTGGAGACGGAAGCGGTGTCGTTCATTTTGGCGTCTTCTTCAGCAGACATGATTGAGACAGGCGTGGTGGGTGCCTCGCTCCAGATCTTCAGGTCAATTTCAATCAGTCCCAAGAGAGATCGGTGGATGGCTGTGCCGACCTGCTCCAGCTGCCGGGGATCAGCTCCTTCAACGGCAATGACTGCGCCGCGGGTCTCGATGTCAGGACTGGTAGGGCCCGGCGGTGCCAGAGTCGGGCTGATCTTTTGCAGCACCTTCAGCTTGCTAAGAAAAGGTATCGTCATGATCATGGCCTCGATACTCTGCGCCCAAGCGTCGCGAGAGTTTGCGATACCCAAACCAGCAGCCGGGTGTGCACTTGGGCGGTCGTTCGTGTCGCCATCTCTGCCAAGTGGCGGGGAATTTTGAGTCTGCAGAGGCGGCAGGCGAAGGCTTTCATCAAATGCAGAGCCTCGGTTCGGTCCTGCGTATCCGGGGTGGTGGGGGCGCGGAGGAGGCGCCATGGCGCCGTGGCCAGACCTCGCGAGTGCAGAAGGGCCAGGCAAGGGTCCGTAACCCGGCACAGGCGGTGTTCCGGGCATGCTCAGCGACGATCGGGGCTGTCTCGATAGAGGGTGCCCGGTATAAGGACCCGGTGACGGGACGGCCTGGTAGTGGCCCATGGCGTTGAAGCGGCGCCGCTTGAGCTCCGGCGATGGCGAGGTTGCCTCGTACTCTTCGTCGACGTCTCGCAAGTTGCCGTATTGGTATTGCATAGGTTGTTTTCCGCCAGGCAAAGCATGGCGGAGCTGCTCGCTGTCGCCGCCACCGCCGCCGCCGTTGCCGCGCAAATCTCTCGGATGGTGGGGAGGCATGCTCGACTTCGCTGCAGTGGGTGTAACAAACGGTGTTGAAGGCGTTCTTGGTGTGGCGATGAATCTACCTCCACACTTGGGGCAACGTCCTGTGTCTCCTCCAGAGGACGGACCCGACCGGCTTCCTGGTCGTCCACCGCGTCTTGGTTGGTATCGATAGTCGGGATATTGCCGTTGATGTCGTATTTTCTCTTCTTCTGCAAGCTTCTTCCAACTATCCTTGATGTCTTCCGGTTGTATCCTCCACTGCTCGCCAATAATCTTGGATATCTCCGGATTAGAGAGTCCTGGGTGTTGCGCGATGACCTGGGCCTGGTGGTGCTGCCTGTATAAGATGAAGGCTATCAAAGAACAGCAGCGTTAGCCAACAGGCGTTGAATAAGTGTCCAGCTGCCGATTTGAATCAAACAACAAAGACGGCCTGCCGAGTTTCTCGTCTCAAAATGCGTCCGCGACAGAGAGCATCGGCATATCCTGGCGAAGGAGGAAGAACCAAAGGAAGCGGGCGCCGAACTCACCGTTGCGTGGCCTGGGAACTTTCAGAGCTGGCGTGCATAGACAGATGTAGTCTTTGCTGCCCTCGCCGCCCATCGGTCCTGTCTCCAAGCTGTACTCTCTCGTCCTCGAGCTATTGTTTGCTTCCTCAACGTCGATAGAAGCAGCGCGTTTCCTGCTTGCTCGACTACCAGCAGAGCCTGCAGAGTCAGGTCCTTCGTCTGTTCCCTGGCT
Source organism: Colletotrichum theobromicola (assembly GCA_014705045.1). Lineage (NCBI taxonomy): Eukaryota > Fungi > Ascomycota > Sordariomycetes > Glomerellales > Glomerellaceae > Colletotrichum > Colletotrichum theobromicola. The sequence continues at coordinate 16,522 of JABGLZ010000354.1, read as the reverse complement.
TGCTCTACGCTCCATGGCCGACTGGGCAGAGTTGCCCCCAGAAGAAGAGGCTGACCGCCGTGGTCTGGGAGTAGAAATCACATCTGTCATCTTGGCCACTGGAAGGTTGGGGGGAGGTGCAAACGGGGGTGATGGTGGTGGTGGTGATGATGGTGGTGGTGGAAACGGCGGCAGGTGGTAGACGGCAGTCGGCTCGGCTGGTTGGTTTGGCTATGCGACGTTCGGACTTACACCATGCTTCGGAGAGGGGCGTTTGGAGAAGGATAGCAGCGACAGACGGGGGGCGTGTGTGTTGTAGACGGTGAGAGACACAACGGGATGCCAGGGTTTGGTTTGGAAGAAATGGCGGGACAGGTGGTGGGTGGGAGCTTGATCGAACAGGAACGGCAGTGAGTACTTGGAGGGACGTAAGAGTGTGAGAGAGACAGATGGAGAGGTATATCGGGAAACTGGAACGAGACAAGAGGGCCGAGATTCCCTCTTTTGCTGTCCACTCGTCGAGACGATTATTCGCTTCGTTCTGTTCGTCTTCTTTGTGGTTTCGAGATGGCGGCTACCCATTCAGCAGAGACGGGGCACACAATGACCATCCAGCTCAATGACCTTATGTTCAAAGATGAGAGTTGCCATTATGTGGGAGAAAGGACATCGGAGGTGAGGGCAGGGCGGTACGTTGTTGTTGCGGCGGCGGCGGTGACGACGAACAGCAACGACAACGGAGAAGGCGCGGCAAGGAGCAGCAGTAGCAGCAGCAAGAGAAGTGGAGGGAGGGAGAAGCAGGTTTCGAGAGGAACGAACAGAATGAAGAAACAGAACAGAGAGCGTACGAACGAACGGACGAGAGAGCAAAGCGATGGCTTTGGGGAAAATGTCTCGGGAATGTGCCGGCACCCAAGCTGTTGCAGATGAGGGTAGAGCTCCTTTGTGAGGAAGCGTTTGTTCCGTGGCCGGGACGACTCAACCAACTCACTCTGTCCACCAGTGCTTTCCGTTCGCAACTGGGGAAAAGGCAGGTAGGCGAGTGCGTTTTGGCCACTTTCTTGCAATCCCGGGGAACAAAATGACAGGTTTCCTCCGGGTCCAAGTCCGAAGTTGCAGAGCGGAGGACAAGAAGGCGGAAGAGAAAGAGGCGGCGGGAGCGGCGACGCGGCGAGGAAAGATGGATAATGAGATGTTGGGTGACTAGAGAGCGACGCACCGCGCGCAAGGCCACGGGCTTTGAAGAATTCTTACCCCCCGTCCCTACTACCCTGCCCAGGTCATGCTTAAAGGTTGAGAATGGGGAAATCATACAGGTCGAGAGATGCAGACGAGGGAGATGCAGCACTCAAAGCAGCACTATTCTTGGGTGTTATTTTAAGAATTCCATCCTTTCATGTCGTCTGCAATTCAGAGAAGGCTTGGCAATACCGCACGTACACCCTCCTATTTCTCTCTCTGTCTCTGTCTCTCGGGTCTCTTACCACACGTTGTTTCTAGGTCGGCGAACTACTCATCGACGGTACTACTGCAACATCTACCGCGGCGAGCGCGGCTACCTTCTTATCCTCCTCCTCCCCCTACTTTTCCTCACCTAACGGCGCCGACATCCCCTGCCATCAGCCAGCCTCTCCTCAAAGGAAAGCATGCACACTGACTGCAGACCGATGGCTCTGTGAGACGTCAAAAACAATGACCTTGCTTGTCTGTGTTGATGGTGTGGTATGGGTGTGTGGAGTGCCAGGGCCAGGCGGAGAACAGTGCAAGGGAAAGAATAAGTGAAAGAAGGGGAATGAATGCAAGTAGGTCGGTTGGAATGTTCAATCAAAACCCGCGCTCCCACCAAAAGAACAAAGACAATGGGATGTACGTCGAACCAACACAACCACCCCTGGCCGAAAGTGGTCTAGGCCGGGAGAAACAGCCACTCCCACGTGATGAAAGGGAAAGAATGGCGAAGAACCCCCCCGGCGTTTACCATAATTCTTCGTTCCAGTGGGTTCTTCTTCCTGTCTTCTTGGAAATGTTTTTAAAATTTGATCGGCAAGAACACAATGCGTTTGGCGTTGGTGATGTCTCTGATGATGAGCGCCAGAGTATGGGATGAGATGTGGGACCGGGGTTCAGAACGGGAAACTGAAGACGCGGTGAAGGGCTGGCTACAAGTCCCCCAAGTCCCTCCCCCCTTCCCCTTCCCCTTCCCCATTGCATTGCCTCTGGTTGGGGTAAAGGCGGCATCGGCATCGGGCGGTGCGTGGATGTCTCTCGTTAGGTATTGTTTTTCTGGTTCGCGGCCTGCGAATGTCTTATAATCGCGGGAGGGCGGCCCTACTTTTTTTCCTCATCTGGGCACTTGTTTTGCAAACAGCGTTGCTCTCTCTCGCCCACCCACTCTCGCTTCTCGGGGGTCTGGACCAGCTCGAGACAAGAAAATGGGAAGCAACGGGAAATCACTTCGTCGCTCGTGGCCCAGAGATCATATCACCGAGCATGCGTTTGCTAGCCCCTTGGAAACTCAATAACACAACTTTGTTCCCACGGACCTTTCTGAGACTGCCAAGCGGTATCTCCCATGAATTACCATCATCATGAAATGACATCGTCATGTATATAATCACAAGAAATAGAACGCCGTGGATTACCTGTTTTGGTATTCGATAATATGACAAGTTCTTTTACAACGCCGCCGCCATCCTTCATCCGAGAAACTAAATGGGGGACCGTGACCTCTCAATTCTCTATCCTAACCACCAAGCATGCTTCTGTTGACTCCTCTCACGAGATGTAACCTCGTCCGTTTTCGCTGCTCAGAAGGCTGGCGCTGCGCCGCGAGTCCAGGAAGAGGTCTTCGCACTCAGCCACGTCTTGGACATCGATTTGGCTGCGGCCGTTTGCCTTGGAAAGAATGCTTTCAATGGGGTTAGCCCGGGTGTCTCACACTAGCCGGTCGATCCACGATTCAAGAGAGGGGGGAAACCGCATGGGGATGAGTAAGAGAAAGCGGTGGGAAGCAAGCAACGGGAACCAGAAACTGATCATTTCTTCACTTACCTGGCGGGTGTCAGCAGTTGCAGGCAGTACCGCAGGCTGATGCGAACGCCGTGTTCCGCAATCTTGTCCAGGGCGGCATCGGTGATAGGTACACTCTCGGTCGTGGCTCTGATGCGGACAATCCGCTTGATCTCATCCAGCTGGTAAGGCGTCGTAGGAACGATGAGGAGACGGGTCAAGAAGTCGGTAGGAATGCCGTGCGCCGCGACAATGTCGTCCGTACCGCGAAGGGTGGCCATCCCTCTGTTTGATGCCAGCACGACAATCGGGGAGATGTTCGATTCCAGGGCCCGGTTCAGGTACGTGAAACACTCGACATCGAGCATGTGCGCCTGTTGTTGAAGATTAATCCACCCGTCTCACTTCGCGTCAGACAGGACATGAAAGTTCCGCTTACCTCATCGATGAAAAGCACGCCAGGGACAAGCTCTGCAACGCCCTGATCGATGTACTTGCTCACCACCTTGTTGATCTCGCCGCGCAGCTTGTCCGTGATCTCGGTCATCTTGGGCTTCATCAGCTGGCCCATCATGCTCATGATATCCTGTCCACCTTGAGGCCGAGCATTGGCGACATCAAGATCATGAAGAGTGACGTCCTGCACGATCTCCTTCTTCTTGTGCACCTCACCCTTCGGGATGGGCACGTACTCCTCTGCCTCGAGATCAAACTCGGTCGCATAGGCATCTGATCTGCCCACGCGCTTACAGGCGCCAGTGTTGGCCTCAATGTAGATGACGTCTCCCACCGAGACTCTCTCCTTCTGGATGGCCTCGTATATGCTCGGGTCCAATCGCAGCTTCTTCTGTCCCTTTGCGCTCTTCAGACCGATCAGGAGTGTGCTGATGGTCTTGCCGTATCCGCCCAGAGGGTTCTCAGCCTCCTCAGGGGTAAGCTCTGTCACCTCGCCCTCGTAGACCTCCTTCGTTTCCCGAACCTTCAGACCGATCGCGCGGCGGAAGTTCTCCATCAACACCTCGGTCTTCTTTACTTCTGTCGAGTAGATTTCGCTGCCAACAATGGGGCAGAAGGGGATCTTGGTTCCGAGCTCTTGGCTGATGGCGAGCGCGAGGGCTGTCTTTCCTGTTCCAGGTCCGCCGGCGAGCAGAACACCGCGACCGGCCATCTTGTGAGCTCGAATGAGATCGACTACGACACCACATGCCTACACGTCGCGATAACTGTCAGTGAAATGGCTGCGCAATCACGAGGGATACCGCTGACCTCTCTTGCTGTGGTCTGGCCGACGAAGCCTGACGCTTGCTTCTCTGCCGTGCCATCCTGCTTTAATCCTAGGCCCTTGATGTGGGTGTGGGCAGCAGTGCGGTTCTCGCGACTGGTTCCCTTAACCTCACTGATCTGGACCATCTTCGCGGCGGGGGCGTCGGTTGCCGGGGGTCAATTATTCGCGTATCAATACTGTCGTCTGCAATTGGTAAAGCGGAGCGTTCGGGAATGACGTGGTGGTCGCAATGAATCGGCGGACTTCGATGGGGGTTGATTGGCGTTGGATGGGCTTGGTTGAAGCTTCCAAAAGATTTTGGGAGACGCGCCTCAGTCTATCCCTGCAAAGCTGAGGCGCACAGTGCAGGCGCCAGCCGGCCGGCACCTTGGGAACCTGGCCCCACACGTGACCTCAGGATAGCTTCTCGTTTGCACCGCAGCGCTTCGTTCAACATCATTCACGCCCAAACACAGGATACCCGTCAGACTATCATCGCCCATCTGAACTAAGCCTCCGAATCCTTCCCATGGAATTCCGCTTTGGACCTGTCAATATCTTTCTCTTCGCGGGCAGGTTATTGTCTGCCTCATGGCCATTCATCAATACGCGGACCCGAGACCTTATCCGGTGACGGGTGTTAGGTTAGAAATACTGACATCACGGGAGGAAATTCTTCCCTTCTCATCTCGCCTACCGTTTGGGGTTTCCCGCCGAGGGCCCACGATGACCCATTGTAGGCAACTGGATCTTCATGATCATGGCGAAACGGCGTCCATTGTTACACAGCGTGTCGTTCAGTGTCTCGCATTCTCTTCTCAAAAATTCAAGGTCGGACGATACTTGTCACCGAACGTGTATTTCTTTGGTAACATGACTCAAATCATAATTTCCTCTGGATGCTCCTCCAGCATTCGGGAATGTCGAGACTTGTCTCATCGTGGTCCTTGTCTAGTACCCGTCGGCAAGCGCGTGCGCGCGCCTGGAATTCTAAGGGCTGCACTTGGGATAGGACCCCTATTCCGTACTTGGCATCACCTTTGTGCCCCTTCATTAATTTAACGGCCTGACATCATGGCATATGACGTTGCTTCAGGGGACTGTATACGTCAGTTTTTGATGGTGATCGAAGCTCAGCAAGTCATCGCGGCCCAACAAGTTTTCCAACAAGTGTAGGTTTTTTGGAGGGATATTCCGGTCAAAAGGTTGCATGTTGAGTTGCTGGTAAAGTTGTGTCTTCAGGGACGTCATGATGATTTGGTTGTGCATGCGGCTCGTTTGCCAGCACGCAGAGCCCATGAGTGCAACGCCAACACTTCGCGATGCATTGTCCATTGCTGCCCCTTAAGAGAGCATCCTCGCTTGTTATACTATTCATGGATTGACAAAAATTCTGTCAAGGTGCCGGCGAGCCTTGCGTTGGAGATATGAATCCAGATTCTTCTTCGCTTGTCTAAAGTTGAGTACCCAACGAGCCCGAAAATGGGTGAACCCTGGCTCAAGACATCGGGAATTAGTTGAACGCAATATCACTTTTGGTGTTCGGGCTCAAACAAGCGTCTTCAGACATTGAAATTGTTTATTAACGTAAGCCTGGGAGTTTTGCAAGTATTCCATTTCCCAGCCATGAGGGGGTATCATACACCACCTCCTTCAGGGCAACCAATGCCCGATTTCACTGTGGACAGAGTTGATTTCCTTAAGCCAGTCCCATCCTTATCCTCTATTCACCATGATATCATCGCACCCTCTCTACTTCTTGCTCTTCGTCTCTGTCCCCTTCTATATCCGCTAGCATGGGTACAGCCTCGGTATCCCTCACATTCGCGACCTCAACGTCTATAATGACCTCCTTCTTGGGTGGCGGTGGGCTCTTCGTCAGGACAACCCAAAGCGCACTCCCGATGATGAGCCCACATCCCGCCAAGCTCATCCATCCCATGACGTTACCAAAGATGAACCGGTCGAAGCCTGCCGCGAAGAGCATGTGCGTGTAAACCATGGCGTTGGCCCTGTTTGAGCGATCCGTACCTAGCCCGGCAGTCATGAGGAACTGCATGATGAACCCAAACACACCAAGCAGTACCATGAACAGCCACTGCCGTCCCGAGTGGGGCAGGGCGAACTTCAGAGCCGGCTGCTCAAACTCAAGGAGCGGCGCAATCGTGAGCACAACGGCACACACAATCGTACACCATGTCGCAAAGTAGTTGACGGATATGAGCGGGTGTGCACGCTTGCCAATCCACCTAATGGTCGTGAAGGCTCCGGCGGCACCAAAGACTCCGATGATCGCGACACCGATGGCCGTCAAGCGTTCTGCCGCCGTGGCCTGGTGGTTAAGGCCGGGAAGGGTCGTTGTAGTGGCGCCGTTCGTGGCATTATGATGCTCTGGTGCGGTGGCAGCGGCTGAAGAAGTCGAATCGCCGGTGAAGAGGGACGCCGGGTGAGCAATGAGAACGACGCCAGAGAAAGCGATGAGGGTTCCGATCTGCTCGGCTCTGGTGAACGGTTCGCGCAGCGCGATGTAGCAGATATAACCAGCAACGCTGGGGGCCAGGAACGTGATAACGGTGGCTTCGGCAAGAGGGAGGTACATCATCGAGTACCACATGCCAAAGATGCCAAAGAATCCGCTCACCCCTCTGGCGATGAGAAGCCATCGGACCTCTTTTTTTCCAAGCGGGAAATCCGGCGTCTTCATCCAGTACATGTAGGCGCAGCAGCAGACCATGGTCACACTCTGCCGAGCGAACAAGACCTGGAGCGGGTGCATCCCCTCTCCCTCGAGCTCAAGCAGCCGCGCTGTGAGGTTCATCAGAGCACCGAATAGCTGCGAGAGAGCCACCAAGACGACGCCCTTGTTTGTGACCCAGAACCGCCATAACTTCCCTTGTGTCGACAACGATGTCTGCGGTATCGCAGGGAACTCTGGTACACCCAGCAACGGCGAGGATCTTCCATCCTGGAAAGGACTATTTGATAATGTCCGGAAAGATTCTGGGTCGGGCAGGTTGAGGCCCTTTCCGTGGTCTTGCGACCAAGATACCTTGCTGTATGTCGACATGCTGTCAAATGGTCCATCTGTGTCTTGTGAAGAATCTTCGAAACCTGTCTTCGACGTGAGGGTTTGAGGGACATAAAGGTCATCATTTTGCTTCGAGCCAGACATGACGGCGGGATGAAGTCATGTCTTGATTTCGAGGCTGCGTATAGTACAAAGACGTTTCTGGTGGCGCGCGTGGGGCAGTGGCGTGAGCAGGACAGCAGGAGGGACTGGGTCTTGGTCGGGTTTCAACTGTAGAAACGGAGTAATATCTCGAGTACAAGTACAAAAGATCACGAAGAGATTTCAAGCACAACTGAAAGCGGGGTGTAGTGAAGACTCAAAGTGAGGACGACCCGTCGTTCACCGGAGGTGGGGAGGCTGGGGTAATGGTTGGGTCTGTCAGTCACCTTGAGTCGGTTCTCGGTTCAATCAGTCAGTCAGTCAGTCGGTCGGGGTCTTTCCAAAGGCCAAGGGCCGGCCGGGAGACCAGGAGGGCAAGTAAAGGACGAAATACATGTGGGCAACTGCGTATTGCGTGCGGCGTGCCACCCCTCATACTCACCACCCTTGCGCATCTTGCTGCCGTCTTGTCTGCCTTGGTGTGGTGGACCACTTGGTCGGGCGGACAGGGCTATGTGGAAGAGAATTGGATGGGTGAGAGAGGCAATGGACGAGTCACCAGCGAGGGTGGTCATCCACCAACCACTCGTTTTGGCTCCTGCGTCTGCGCGGAGAGACAATTGAAGCCAACCAACAGCACTAGCTCCAGGCTTACCGGCTCCTTCAGTGTTCTGAGTTGCCCAAACAGACCATAGCCTGCAGGCTGAGGGACCGCGGCCAGACCTTTTGTTTCCGCTGAGGCGCCGCCGAGACGAGAAACAGAGACGGTGTGATGCGACAGCAGAGGGTAACGCACCCTGCATCGTCACCTGCCGCCGTAGTCTCGCCTCTATCCCACCCCCTCCCCCGATATCGCCAGAAAGTATGCGGCAAACAACCCAGTAGACCGTGGAGGAAAAACAGCACAGAAAAAAAAGCCCTGGGCTCCCTAGGGTGTCGGGGTGTCGCGTGCCGTGGGGGGTTAGGTAGTCCACTTTCTCGGCGAGGTCCCGCGTGAAGCTTCTACCGACAGCGGCGGCTCCGGTGCCGATTCGGGAAACGGGCAAAAGGCCGCACCGCTGTACCTTGCGGTTGCAGTCGAACACATGCATGACATGGGTGCAGGCGGGCGGCTGAACTTTATCATGTGCAAGAAGAGACCTCGCGTCTGCTGCTTCTCAGTCGTTTGTTGTAATGCAAATCGAGGGATGACGGCTGTGGCATGTTGAATTAAGGTCGGCGGGGTTCGGCCACTTTTTCCCTCGTCAAAGATCGTGACGCACCCCGGTCAAAAGTGGAAACCACCCAATATCTCGCTCCATTGGGCCGGAAAAAGTTTCAACGGCGTCATGTCAAGCTCGACCTTGCCTGGCGACTGTTCAAAATGCCAGAATTATCAATTATGCCATGCTTAAATGTGTCTTTCCCTCTGCCCCTTCGTCCCCAGCAATTTCATCTGCGCCAATACCGGGCCGTTGATCCTAAACGCCTGTCGCTATGCATAGTGCCAAAGAAATAAGACCGCCGTATTGCCTCCAATTCTCACTTTGCCTCGCCGTCGAGCCTGACTCTCTTGGCCGGTCGTCCCGCGATCTCACTCTCAGCATCGGCGTCGTCGTCTGCCTCGCCCAGCTCCTCCTCCTGCTTCGCGGCGGCATCGGCAGCGGAGCTCGCCGCATCGCCCTGACCGTTGACAGCCTTGTCTTTCGACTGCTTCCCACCCTCCTGGTCTGCCGCGTCCTTCATGAGTACAGCTTCGTCGTCCTTTGTGAAGATCTTCTTCGCCGAGTCGATCTCGCCCTTCTTCTCAAAGACTTCCTGCACCTTGCCGAGAAAAGCGTCGTTCTTTCGGAAGGCGAACTCGAAGTCTTCGTACTTGACTTTCTGACGGCCTGCGTAGTTGGCAGCGCGGGTCGCCTCGAAGGCCATGCCTTGGATGAATTCGGTCACGATCTCGTCGAGGACGCGAATCGTCTCGGGGAGGGGGTTACGCACGTCGCCGTGAGCGTAGAGCAGCTGCGCCACTGGCAAGGAGCAACGGTGTTAGCTGGGTTTCCTGGCTATCAGGGTGTCTGTAGGACAATGCGCGTACGCTCGTTGTGGCTGAAGTTCATCTTGCCAACATTTTTGGCAGCGCGCGCGCGAGGCTCCATGATGGGCGGTCGTTATCGGTGCCCGCTGGTTGACGAGATGCAAGAGCCTGGAAGAGATGGAAGGTTGCCGTGTTTTCGGCCCAGTTGCAATGGCCTGCTGATTTTGTAGGCGCAAGCAGTGAGGTGGAGGAGGTGAAGTTTTGATCGTGAGGTTGGCGGAGGTAGGATGAACTCCAAATGGAGAATTCACGGTGACAAACTGCGCGACGCACAGGACAGGCAGCTTCAGCCTCAGTCTCCACAGTTTACAGGGGGGTGGCGCCCAGATACCTCCACTAGGAACGTACCTGCTTCAAGGCCCAAGGGTAAAGCAGAGCTACGATAGAGCTCGAGCCACGTGTGGCTCAGTAAATTTCCGGGCCACCTTGTCCATTGTACGGACAGGAGAGGCTGGAGCGTACCGCACCCCCCTGGTATCGCGACCTTCCAGCAAGCTTGTCCATTTACACACAGGTCAACCACGTCGCCAGTTCCCGCGCAGAGGGACATCAGCCGCAAGCATGGTGAGTCGCAGTCGTATCCAACGAACAAGCCGGATGAATGCTAACATGACCCGCCAGACCGCCCTCTTCAACTTTCAATCTCTCCTCCTCGTCATCCTCCTGCTGGTCTGCACATGCGCATACATCCACCAGCTCATACCCGCCATGATGGACCGAAACAAGGACGGGTAAGAATGTGGCCCGAAAAAACAGCGTACATGCTCAACGACGAGATTGCTGATTACTTGGTAGCTTCATGGGCATCTTTTGGAAATTCGCCAGGGTAGGCGAGCGTTTAAGTCCATACATCAGCTTATGCTGCGTCGTCATGGCGGCAAGTCTCCCTGCCCCCCTTGGTCTATATTCCCCTGTGGCTCGACTAACCGATGAGGAATGCAGGTCTCCATGCTCATCAACTAAATATATCAAACTGTACGATCACGCACGATTTGCCTCGTTGGGGAGGCGGCCGAAGAAGAACTTGAGAGATTTGTCCTATGGTTTCGGAGTTGGTCAGGGAAATGAATACGGCTACGGCTTTGTTAGAAGAGGCACAGGAAGCGCAAAGAAGCAGACATCGTCGGGGCAACATCACCCGTGTCACGATCGCAAGAGTACAAAGAACGCTCTGCCTGGAGTCAGGCAGTCTGAGAGATAATAAGAGTTTACGTCATCGCCCATATCGCGCAATTTTTTTCCGAGGTGCAACATGGTCTTTCGCCGTCGAGAGTGGCGTGAGAAGTTCCAAGTTGACGGACAGGAATCGTACATCTTGAGGTACGAGCTGTTGTGTCTTGCCTGGTGCTGCTCTCAGCCACACGGCCAACTTTGCAATGCAACTCAAGCAGTCCACTTTCACTGGCGGCTGTACAAACTAGGTTGCAGAAGCTTGTTCGATGGGTTTCCTTCTGCCACAAAGGATTCCTTTCGGCCGGTTGAAGATACCAGGCGTCATCCGTCTCAGTCGGCATCGGTTTCGCCGAAGAGGCGATCTGGACTAAGGTCACGATGCTAGCTGCATGTTACCCAGACTCAGCACGTCAAACATATTGCTTTCTAACCGTGCAATCCATGCTCACGAGGGCAGTGGCTGTATTGGACTACGGCCCTGAAACCACCATCAAGCACCCCACGAAGGGCAGCCATGACCTAAGCGCCGTGTCCAGGTCACATTTTCTTTTGTCTGTGCCCGACACTCATTGCTTCTGCTGCCGCATCGCGTTTGAGTCCTCTTGCGTTGCCAAGCGTGCTCAGAGGTACGACAGTGGTTCTTGAAAAAGAAATCCCCGGGCGAGACCCACGACGAGGGGTCGTGGCGGAATCGACGTCGGCTACGTTGGTTAGAAAGAAAGAGGTTGTGTGATTGCGACAGAATGTCCCACGCAGTCTTATGAATGCTTTGATTTCATCGAGAAGGACCATACTCAGACTTCTTTCGAGTTCCTCTTAGCTATATCATGTTGAAACGCAGTCCACGGAAGCCTTTAGGGCGGGAGGAGGCAAAACTTGCGCATGGGCTATTGTTGACGAAGCGTCTGCGCAGGTAGCTGGCTTGTTTCACTCATAGACATTACCCAGCCGAAAAATACCATGAAAGTCGGCTGAATATCAGTCGGAGCAGATGGAATTTCTGAGAGAGTTGCTTCGTAACCCAGTTCATCGAAAGTACATTCCCTCCCCAGCATGCTTCTTCATGCTTTTCTGCTCCCACTCAGTCTCTTTTTCGTTGGGTACGAGACCCTCTGTTCTTTCTATGCTAGAATGGCTACATTTACATTTTGCCTCGCCATCGTCGCCTATTTGTTATTATTGATCCTGCTATTAGCGTGTTTACCTCCATTGACACTCATGTCTCTACCATGGTTACTACTACTAGTTAATACTACTACTATCGTCTGCAATGAAGTAAAACTCTAAGCTTGTAACGTACGTAGAAATTGTATCAGCGTAGACGCAGTGAGACTCCCATTCTTCCTCCCGGTCACCATGTCCCGGCCACAAAAGCACTTGCTTGCCGCCATCACTAGACCTCTCACGTAACTAGGTATCTAGGATTCAAGACATGTTCGTAGGACCCACCTCGAAGGGGCAGGACGGGGTTTACAAGGTCAGGTGTGCGGTGACTCTGTCTTGTCTGAGTGCTCAGGGCCTCTCGTCCAAGGATGTCTCTCGTCGCTGGACTCACCTGCTTAAGCCGAAGAAGATACCCGATATGTATGCCATATTTGTCTCAAAACAAATAAAACTACTGTGACATAAACAACCGATTCAACCTCAAGTAACTTGAAGAACAAATAGATTCAAATATGAAGACAGGCAGGAGCACATTAAATTAGCCACGTATATCTACGGTACTCTACAATCAACTCAAGTCACCGTACGGATACGGTAGTCAAATATCAGATTTGACGTTGGCGTGTAGACCCAGATCACGCCAGTGATACACACTCGAAGCGAGACGGAGAAGGCGAGGGTGCACCGTCAAAACTTCCAGGCACATGCACTCACGTAGGAAAAGAAAACCAAAAGGCGAATCGCTCGAGCGAATACCTGACCACACGAAACACAGCTGGAATGTTGGCAAAAATTTTAACGTCAAGTGAAACTCTCATTTTCTGTCTCAGAGCAATGCAAAAAGTTTGCGCTATGTGTCTGCATGTAACCACCGCCATGGAAACGCCTATCCAATCGACTGACCAACGCGGTAAAAGCGCGAGCTTGATGGTTTGATCCCCAAAAACACCGTCTAAAGGTTCCGTGACACCCGTTGCCTGAAAAAAGATATGACTTCTTGCGAGAAAAGCGATGAAATGCAAGATTAAAATACTGTAAAAAGGGGTATTGTTGTTCGGCCAGACATAGTAGAGAAGCCCCCCTTTGTCGGGGCGAGTGGGCTGCTGGCTTCTTGACCAGCAGCTTCCATATTAAATAAAGTGGCGCCTCAAAAGTCGAGCTTTGCTTTGCTCAGAGGCAGTTCCTCTAGAACTGGTTCATCTCCATAACGCTGTCGGCCTGTTCCTCGGAAGTGTAGGCCAAGCCCGCAAACACCCTCCAATGGAGAATGCCGAGGTGTGCCAGCCGAGTCGCCATGTCTTCGAGGCCGCCATCCTCACGGACTTCGCGGCTGGTCTCGGAAACCTCCCGGCCATCGCGTTCGGGACTCCATGACCGCCCTGGGCCGTTGACACGGCCGCCTGTAGCAACCGAGAACAGCCCTACGCCTGTCAGGCCACGGTATTCCCTGACTCGTCTCTGCAGCTCCCCCAAAAGCCTGCCGTGGAATTGCTCCTGAACTTCCTGGAACATCGAGCTGTTGACGTCGCAAACGTTGGCTGCGAGTCTTGATTCCAAGACGGGAAGCATGTCGGACGGAGCATTGGTAAAGCGGAAGATCTGAAGAGCCAAGGAAGGGGCTAGGGCTTCCCAGCGAGACTCGTGTCGGCGCGGCGGCGGTGAGGTGTGAAGCAAGGCAACGAGTGAGTTGTATAGTTCCTTGGACTTCGCCACAGATTCCGAGGCATCGGTAGGAAGGAGAACCAGAGAAGATCGCGGAGACGAGGCTGCGGAGCCGCTGGCGCTGAAGGCGAGACTTGAGGGTCGCGAGGGAGGAGTGTTGAAGTCGAAGACTGGCGTCGTCAGCGAGGTCGGTCGGCTGCTGGCCTCATCGTCGAGTCTGGTGTTGCCGAGGAAAGCAAGTCGGCCCACGCGTTCCAGATCATCAAACATTCGCATGCAGACCTCCAGGTTAATGGCATCAAGCATATCAGCTCGTAGCTTAATGAAGCGCTCCTCATCGAAGATGAAGGTATTTGGCAGAGCCTTCTCGGAGACCGAAGGCAAAATAAGCCTGGAAATAGCTTCGAAGAACACAGACATCTCGCCGAAAGAGTGTGCCGCAACGGGGGAGACGGATGATGCGTATCGTTCCTCGGCGTCCCTATACCATGCGTTCGCCTGCGTGACGTCCAGCTTGTTGCCCTGAATCTTCTTCTCGAAAAATTTGCGCTCGAACGGAACGGTTCCCTCAATCAGAATAGGGCGCAGACAACGGATCTGGTGATTGGCAACGTCGAGCTTCATGGCTTCCAGCACGCTCAGAAGGCTCTTCATGCCCTTGACCAATTCCTCCACGTTGTTTGTCCTGTTTCCATTGCTGAGCTGGCTGTACATCTGGTCAACCCACTCATCACGCATTGGGGCGCAATGTGACTTGAGAACGCGAGACAACCACAAAGCCAGCTTTTCCAGATCCGCAACGCCCCTGTAGAACTGTTGCATCAGCAAGTCAACGTTCAGTCCCTCATCCAAGTAAACTCTGTCTCTCTGGGGGACCAGAGTCTGAATGATGTCCTTCACAGCCTTCAGCAGTGATGGCAAGCACCAGTCGTCCGTCTGGCCATGAGCGGCGTAGAAAGCCTCCGGTTCCCTCACGAAATCAACCAGCTGTTCCTGCAGGGTGTTCCAGAATAGATCCGCCTTATGCTGTTTCCTCTTGCCCTTGTCTCCATCCAAGTTAGGTCGGAAATGCAGTTCGGGGTCAAAGTTGATGTCGTGACGCAACTTGGGATTGTGCATGATTTTGCACACATCCAGCTCGCTCAGGGTGCCCTTGGTGACTGGTGGCTCGAGTGGGCGAGATGGCCTCGTTATGGGTGCCTTTGCCTCGGGGACTGGTGCGAAGTAGCTGTCTGTCGGCGCGCTCGGAGTCGAAACCGTCGAGCTGTTGGAAGATGCCCTGGCCATCAAGGGTGCTGTCGAAGGGGTTGAGGTGCTTGAAGGCGGGTTGAAGCCTCTGGGAGAATCTTGAGAAGGTTGTTGGAATTGAGCCTTGGCCTCTTCTTGTTGAGTCTGCTTGCCCGTCTGGGGCTCTGTTTCTTGGATGGGCTCATTGTCGCCGCTAGCTCGGGTAGAAGTCGACAAATGCCGACGGTTGCTTTCTATGCCGCCACCGGCTCCCTGTTCGCCCGCCATTCTATCGAAGTTTGGCGCGAATGATGATTTTTGGTGTTTTTGACGAATCGTTCCACTCGAATCGAAATCCGCAGTCGTTGTTAGAAAGGGCTGTCAGAAACCAATTCCAGAACCCTTGAGGTTACACACTCGAGAATGGCGCCGAGACAAGAACACGGGACCGAGATGGTCGAAAAGGGGGGAAAGAGCTGTCGTGCGGCTAAATGTCCCGCCAGAGAGCAAGTTAGCAAGAGTGTATCTAGTTGGGGGGCCGCAAACAAGCATCGGCAGATTCGTGAGACGGGGCAGGTCTCGTGAGCGACACACGGATGTGTGCAGGTGCCAGTTGCCGTAGCTCTGTGTGATGAACCCAGTCTCCGGAGGCAGGATTGCGAGTTTGCGGCCGCGGTGGCCAGGTAAGCCAGGCCGGCTCATGGCAACTTACAGAATAGGTTGCGGACGTGGCGCGGAATGCAACGGCAATTGGAGAGATTCGAGGCAAGGGTCACTCTCTCGAGGGATGTTTGTTTCGGTGCTTCAAGCAGATTTGCAGAAGGAGCGGCTGGACTACAACAAGTCCGGAAATGGTGGGAAGGTGCTTGCTGCAGCAGACACGGCTAGGAAGCAAGCAAGCAAGCGGCCACGGCAAGGTCACAGTAATCCTCGTTGGTTGCTGGCGTCGGTTGAGAGAGTGAGCGTGGGTGTGTCGAGCCCGAGAGTGCGGTCAGGCGCAGTACGACAACAACGTGTGTATCGTGTGGCGGGAGATCGGTAGAATTGTTGGTTGGTCGGGGGGTGTATGTTTCCGTTCAGTGTTAGGTTGCTCGATTCCCGGTTGGAAGTTGGGAAAAAAGGGTGAAAGTCTATTGGAGGGCGAGCGAGGAGGATGTTATGAGATTTGAGGGAGGGGGCCAGGCGAGTGCAAGTGAGCAGGCACAGGTAGCCAGCTGAGAGAGGCTTGGTTGGGGTTGGATTGCTGTGGGTGAGATGTCGGGAGATTGCTAGGTAGCGTAGCGAGAGAAGGATGGACCCGAGCAAAAAGAGAGTGCAAGAAGCAAGCCAAAGGGCCCAGAGAGTTAATTACAAATTGGGAAGGAAATTGCAAACGGAGAGAAGGAAGGAAAGGAAGAGGAAATTCACATCTAGTAAGGGGACGGGAGAGGCAAGAGAAATACGGTCGGTAAGGACGGTCAGTTCAGGCCCCAGACCAGGTCAGGTCAGGTCAGTGCAGCATGCAGCCGGGGAAGGGATGAAAAAAAAAGGAGAGGAGGACTGGAGGAGCGTGTTAAAGCCAAACAATAATATTAAGACGTATGGAGGGTAAGGTACATTGCCCATAGTGTGTACATACATCAATCAACAGAAGGGGGGGAGGGGGGGTACGTACACGCCTCACCTTTTAGCAGGTGCACTAGGACGGGCAGGTTACTTAGCTAGCACACTCTGCTGGTCTGGTCTGGTCTGTCTGGTGTGTGTGTGTGTGTGTCTGTCTGGAGTATGAGAGAGTGTGTGTCCAAGTGTGTGTGTGTGTGTGTGG